>CAUYRT010012474.1:0-50506 GCA_963574885.1 Lepilemur ruficaudatus
TTGACAGAGTAGATTTTTGAATGTAACAAGATAAGTCAACTTGAGTGGTAATATATTTTGGGAAATCAGTTCACTACAAATTGTGACTGTAAACATTGTACTATAAATGCTTTGTAGTTTTCCCCCAATAAAAAAAAAAAAAGAAAAAAAATAAGAGTAGAAGACAACTTTCTCAATTTGATAAAGGCAATTTACAAAAACAAACAAACAAACAGAAAACACCTACAGTTAACATATTTTACAGTGAAATACTGAATGATTTCTCCCAAAATCTGGAACGAGACAAAGATATCTACTGTCATTATCTCTACTCAACATTACACTTGAGGATATAACATGTGCAACAGAAAGAAAAGGAAAGAAAAGAAAAGAAAAGAAAAGAGAAAAGAAAAAAGAGAAGAGAAGTGAAGAGAAGTGAAGAGAAGAGAAGAGAAGAGAAGAGAAGAGAAGAGAAGAGAAGAGAAGAGAAGAGAAGAGAAGAGAAGAGAAGGACAAGACAACCATATAGAGGAATAAATTGTCTTTATTTACAGATAAGATAATCTTTTATGCTGAATACCCCACTGATTCTATAAGCTATTAGAAGAAATAAATGAGTTACCAAGGTTACAGGTTACCAAAGTAATATACCAAATCTCTTGTATTTCTATATACTACCAAGAAGCATCAAAACTAAATTTTAAAAACTACCATTTATAATAGCACCAAATATTTTCACAACTTACGAATATATCTGACAAAAGATATTTAATGTCCATACGTTGAAAATTATAAAACACTATTAAGAGTAATTTTAAAACCTGTTGTATACCATTTCTATGAATTAGAAGATTCAATATTGTTAAAATGTCAAATTAATGTGTATACTCAATGCAATCCCAAACAAAATTACAGCAACATTTTTTATAGATATTTACACATTGATTCTAAAATTGGCATCAGAAGCAAATGGAATAGCCAGAACAATTTTTAAAAACAAATAAGGTGGAGGAATCAAACTCTATTTACCTGTGTTTGGGACTATTTTTTTTAATTGACACATAATACTTGTAAATATCTATGGGGTACAAAGTAATATCATGACATATACTATAATCATACATCTAGAACTGATTAAATAAAGGTAATTAAGTTATCCATCACCTAACCTACTTATCATTGTGTGGTGGGGAAAACATTTTCTCTTAGAAATTTTAAAATATGCACTGTGTTATTATTAATTGTAACAATGCTGTGCAACAGATCACTGACACTTCGCCTTCCTAAATGAAACTTTCCATCCTTATACCAACACCTTTCCTTGCCTGTACTCCAGAACATACTCTGTCTCTGCATTTCCTACCTGATCTGATGTGAATATTTTCTCAGTTGTTCAGTGTGCAGGACTCTTTCAAATAGCTTCTGCTTTCTCTAAGAGGTATTGATCCATGTGTGTTTATTAGATGCATCTACCAGAAGGCAGATAGTCAGGACCCTCCTGTTTCATCATGCTGCTGATATCGTTCTCCCAAAGAATTTATTATTTTACTGTTTTGTAAGCCAACAGTCTGACACAAGGCTTCATCGAGCTCTTATCAAGGTGTTGATGTCAAGATCACTCTTCTAGAGGTTCTAGGAGAAAATCTGTTTCCTTGCCTTTTCTAGCTTCTAGAGGCTTCACACATTCCTTGGTTTGTGGCTCCTTTCCTCCATCCTCTAAAATGATAAAATTCTTCATCTCTGACCTTTTTTTCCCTAGTTACATCTCCCACAACGTGGAAATGTTATCTGCTTTTAAAGACCTGTGTAGTTAGATAGGGCCCACAAGATAATCTGTCCACTTCAAGGTCCTTAGTTTAATCATCTGCAAAATCCCTTTTGCATGTAAGGTAACATATTAGCAGGTTCCTGGGATTAGGATCAGGACATCATTGAAGACCATTATTCTGCCTATCACAATATCTCATCAGGTGCTATACTTTGTTCTCTCCTACATGAAACTTCATTCCAACCAACTTGAGTGTTCTTTCCTCCCTGCCTCTGTTAAACTCCTTGGTCTTACTTGAAATGCTTTTTCTCTAAACTATAGATAATCTCAATTTTATTCGTCTTTCCAAACTAACTCCTTCCAAAAAGTTTTACCAACCACTCCAGCTCACAAATATCAGTCCTTCTTCTAAAATCTTGTGGCATGTTATGACATGAACAAAGCAAATCATACTTTGAACTGCAAGTTTTCTTTTTCCTTATTTTTTAAAAAAAGACAAACTTTATTAAGTATGAAGGATATTTTTTTATTTTAGAACGTTTAATTGGCAAATAAAGATTATATATCTTCAAGGTGTACAATGTGGTTGTTTTATGTATATATCCATTACATAATGATTACTGCCATCAAATTAATTAACACAGTCATCACCACTCATGTTGTACATTAGATGCCCAGAACTTAATCATTGTATAACTTGAAGTTTGTTTTAATTTTGACCAACATCTCTCCATTTTCTCAGCATCTAATCTCTGGTAACTTCAGTACTACTCTGCTTATATGAGGTTGACATTTTTAGATTTTACATGTAAGTGAGATCTTGAAGTATTTGTCATTCTGTGTCTGGCTTATTTTGCTTAGAACTATGTCCTCCCAACACCCATGTTGTCACACATTACAGAATTGTTTTCTTTTCAAAGGTCACATGTCTTCTACTGTGTATATATACCACATTTTCTTTCTCCATTCATCTATTGATGAACACATTTGCTTTGTTTATATTACAATGTGCCACAGAGTTTTAGAAAGATTATCATTGAGAGCTGACTGGAGTGGTTGGTGAAAAGTGTTGATTCCATATCTTAGCTATTGTGAATAATACTTCAATGTATGGGGGATGCAGATATCTCTTCAACACTCTGATTTTAATTCCTTGGGATATATACCTAGTAGTGGAATTGTTAGATTATATGGAAATTCTTTGTTAGTGTTTTGAGGAAACTCCAAACTGTTTTTCACAATGACCATACTGATTTAAATTTCTACCAACAGTGTACAGGTTTCCCTTTTCTCTACATCTCGGCAAACATTTGTTATCTTCCATCTTTTTGACAGTAGCCATTCTAAAAATTGTGTGTTGATATCCCTTTGTAGTTTTTAATTGTATTTTCCTGATAATTCAAAACATTGAGCATTTTTTGCAGATATCTGTTGCTCATTTGTATGTTTTCTTTTGAGAAATATCTATACAGGTTTTTGCCCATTTTTAAATCAAGTTATTTGTTTCATTGTTATTGAGTTGTTTGAGTTTCTCATATACTTTGAGTATTAGCTTCTTATCAGATATATGGCTTGCAAATATTTTCTTCCAATCTGCGTGTTGTGTCTTCATTCTGTTAGTTTTTGCTGTTGTTGTTGTTGTCATTGTTTTATTGTTTTTGGTCTCAGCTAAAAATCAGAAATGCAGAAGGAAAATCATTTTGATGCAATCTCATTCATTTTTGCATTTGTTGCCTTTACTTTGGGGTAATTATAGCCAAGAACAATATAATGATTTTTCCTTATGTTTTTCTCTAGTAGATTTACAGTTTCAGATCTTACGTCTGTGTCTTTAATCCACTTTAACTTATTTTTGTATATCATTTGAGTAAGGTACAATTACTGCCTTCTAAGTGTAAATGTCCACTTTTCCGAACGGCATTTATTAAAAAGACTGTCCTTTCCTTATTGTAGGTTCTTGTCAGCTTTGTCAAAAATTAATCAAAGATAAATGTGTGGACTTATTTCTGGAATCTCCATTCTACCCCACGGGTCTGTGTGTCTTTTTTATGACAGTACTATGCTGGTTGTGTTACTATAGCTTTGTAATATATTTTAAAGTCAAGTAATGTGATGTCTTCAGCTTTGTTCCTTTAGCTCAAGATTGCTCTGTCTGTTTGGGGTCCTTTGTGGTTGCGTATTTTTCTATTTCTCTGAAAAATTCCACTGAAAGTTTGATAGACATTACATTACATAGACATTTTAACAATATTAATTCTTCCAATTAAGGAACTTAGATATCTTTCTATATGTTTAAGTCTTCTCCAATTTCTTTTCCCAGTGTTTTGTAGTTTTCAGTGTAAAGACCTTTCACCTCCTTGGCTACCTTTATTCCTAAGTATTTTTTGAAGGAATTATGCATAGAATTGTTTTCTTAATTTCTTTTTCAGATGGTTCATTGTTAGTGTATAGAAATGCTTCTGATTTTTCTATGTTGATTTTGCATCCTCCAACATTATTGAATTTGTTCATTATTTCTAACAGTTTTTAGTGGAGTATTTAGGATTTTTTATCAATACGATCATACTGTCAGCAAACAGAAACAATTCATTTCCTGCTTTCATATACGGAGGGCTCTTATTTCTTTTCTTCCCTAATTTTCCGACTACTATTTTCTTTATGAATATTCTTTTACAAATCTTATCACAATTTACACACACCATCTATGACATGGTTGGACTTTTTTGTTTTGTCCTAAATTTCCCCTTTTCCACTAACCAGTAATTTTCTTTTAGGACAAAAATTTACAAGCAAGCGTTCTTAATACCAAATTATCTTCTTTTCTCTTAATCTTCCTTATCAAAATATACATCTTCAAATCCATAAGTTTCTTGACATTTTTGTTCTACTAATTTGTTATTTTTTTTTTAACTTTCCCTCTAGATCATTGATTCTCAACACTCATTGAACATGTGAACCACAGGGGGACCTTAAAAAATACTAATGTCTGTCCTCAGTGATCTGCTGGTAAGTGTTTAAAAACTAGTTCATGCCCTAAATATTGGGCTAAGTGGTCCTGGACTACAGACTCTGTTGTCTCAAATACAGCAAGTATAATACCCTGCAACATGCTAAAATGAGAAAAATCTATTTGAAGGTATTCTGTTTGCAAACATTTGTTAGATTCTATTTTTTTCTTTTTGTTTTAATATTCAAATATGTTCAAAGCGAAGTATCACAAGAGTGGAAAAGCAAACGTCACATGTACTCACCATTAAATTGGCACTAATCAATGAACACTAATGTGCACATGTGGGAATTAACATTCATAGGGTGTTAGGCAGGTGGGAGCGGCAGAGGAGGGGATGGGTAAATTCACACCTAACAAATGCAGTCCGCGCTGTCTGGGTGATGGGCACACTTATAGCTCTGATTTGGGCTGTGCAAAGGCAATTTATGGAACCATAGGATTTGTACCCCCGTAACACTCTGAAATTAGAAAAAAGTAGTTAAACTAGAAATAGAAGATATTAGATCATATACATCATTGATGTCAATATCTCACAACTATATATAAATTCAGAGGATTGTTTTAT
This sequence comes from Lepilemur ruficaudatus, assembly GCA_963574885.1. Lineage (NCBI taxonomy): Eukaryota > Metazoa > Chordata > Mammalia > Primates > Lepilemuridae > Lepilemur > Lepilemur ruficaudatus. Next base: position 5,323 of record CAUYRT010012474.1, read on the forward strand.
TAAAAGATCAGATAAGAAGTAACTTTATTAAATTAACCAAGTGACGTTGAAAAAAAAATTCAACTTTTTATTGACATTTAAATACATATTAGAAATCTGTACATATCATATGTATAAAACTTGATGAATCTTCATACAGTGAACACATCCCTGTTTAAGAAATAGAGCATTGCCAACATGCTGCTAAGATGTCTCTTTCTAGCCCTAAGGGGTAACTACTTTCCAACTTTTTTTTTTTAATTTTATTGAGGGAAAACTACAAAACATTTACAGTATAATGTTTACAGTCACAATTTGTAGTGAGCTGATTTCCCAAAATATATTACCACTCAAGTTGACTTATCTTATTACATTCAAAAACCTACTCTGTCAAAGTAGTCCAGAGAGTACATACATAGTGCTCCAACTGTATCTATGTACAACCAACATTCCATATTAAGTGTACAATTAAATGATTTTCAGTGAATTTACCGAGGTGTACAGTTAATCACATGAATCAGTTTTTGAGGAATTCCTTTCCCCTATTGAGACCCCTAATTCCGCTCCCCAACTACTTTTCAAGCATATCCCACCCCTTCACAGTGACCCCCCACGTAGCTCAGACTTGGGTCACATTTTTAAAATATTCTGTATAATGAAATGGGAAGCATCTAATAGCTACATAATCATGATTGTCTCAAAAAATTACTTATACAATTGAGTTGCAAGCTGATCTAACCTTTTTAAAAATGTAACCGTTTAAAGTATACAATTTAGTGTGTTTTAGTATATAGACTATGTTGAGCAGCCATCACCATTATATATTTTAATTCCATAACATTTCATCACCCCAAAAGAAACTCCATACCTTTTAAGCAGTCACTCCTCATTCTGTCTGCCTGCAGCCTCTGACAACCACTCTGTCTCTGTGGATTTGCCTATTCTGGACATTTCATATTGATAAAAAAAAACCATTGTGTCTGCCTTCTTTTCACTTAGCATTAATGTTTTCAAAGTTTATCCCTGTAGCATGTATCAGTACTTCATTCCTTGATATAGCTAAATAATATTCCATTGTATGAATATACTATATTTTATATATCCACTTATCAGTTGGAGGATATTTGAATTGTTTCCACTTTTTGGCCATTGTAAGTAATGCTTCTGTGAAAATTCATGTACAAGTTTTTGTGGCAACATGTTTTCATAAAACATCATTTTCACTTAAATTACTCATTTAGACTTCAGTATTTGTCATTTTCTGAAAATAAACAAAGCGCAGTCGTGTCACTTCAAGGAAAACAATTCACAATGTTTGTTACCCATGGTAAATTTTCAGTATTCAAGCAAAAATTCAAATTTTGGAAAACTTGTATTAGTATCTGCCATAGTATGTGTGGTAGCTTCCTGTAAAGTTTTCTAATGGTATCAGTGGTAATATTAAGGAATGTAACTTTTTGATAGTGCATAATGAAATGTGTCAACATTTGGAGGAACAGTACAACTCATTGAACCGGTATTTTTCCAAATGATCAATGTGAAATACTGTAAAATCATGTATAGGTAAAATGTATATTCAAATTACAAAATAAACCAATGGTTATTATAACCCGCTTTATTGAGGTAAATTTACTTACCACAAACTTTATCCCTTTTTAAGTGTACAATTCAATGACTTTAGTAAATTCACACAGTTTTTTCCATCACTTTAATCCAATTTTAGAACATTTGTATTAACCGAAAAGGATTTTTTGTGCCCGTTTGCAGTCACTGACCTTTACTGGCCCCAGGCTCTGCTACTCTTTCTGTTTCTGTAGTTTTTACCTTTTCTGGACATTTTATGTAAATGGAATCATAACAGTATGTGTGGTTTGCATATGGCTTTTTAGCATGTTTTTGAAGTTCATCCATGTTGTTATGTTTATCAATAATTCAGTCTTTTTAGTGCTGAATAGAATTCCATTGCATGGAATGGATATATTATATTTTATTTATCCTTTTATCGATTGATAGACATCTGAGTTGTTTTCTGTTTTTGGCTGCAGTGAATATGCTGCTATGAACATTTTTGTACAGGTTTTTTTGTGGACATAATGCTTTCAGTTCTTTTGGTTATAAGCCTGAGAGTGGAATTTCTGTTTCATATGGTAACTGTATGTTTAAAATTTTTGGAAACTGCCAAACTTCTCTCCAAGTGACTGCACCATTTTACAATCCCACCTACAAGATCTGAGGGTTCTAGTCTATCCACATTTCTTACCAACGCTTGTCATTTATCTTTTTTGTGACAGCCATTTTAGTGAGTATGAGGTAGTATCTTATTGTGGTTTTAGTTTGCATTTCCCTTATGACTAATGATGTTGAACATCTTGTCATGTGCTTTTTGGCCATTTGTACTTCTTTGATGAGCTGTCTATTCAATATTTTGCCTATTTTTGAATTGGGTTATCTTCTTATTGTGTTAGAACATTTCTTTATATATTCCAGATAGAAGTCATTTATCAGATATATGATTTGCAAATATTTTCTCCAAGTCTGTGGCTTATCTTTTTTACTTAATGATGTCTTTGAAGGTTAAAGACATTTTAGATTTTAATAAAGTTCATAACAGTAGATTTTAATATCACAGAGCATAAAGAGTTCATTGGTATAGTTTTTATTTCATATTTTAATAACCCTTGAAGTTACCATTTATAAAGTTTTGGTGCAATATCACTTTCCAAAAGGACTATGAAGATATTCCTCTATTTTGCTGTTTCCCATCTATATGAAGCTGCATTTTCTTCATATGTTTCAAACTAAACTGTACACTACAACAGATTGAGCGTAGAAATAGCTGTGATAATCTAGATGTCTTTTATTAATCCAGACATTGAAGAGATTTACAAAAATGATATCCCTTTGCCACTAGTTTTCTGTGTTACTTATGTTAATGTATAATACACTTATTGTAAATTTTAGGTGAATTAATGAATACTTAAAATTTTTTTAGTTTCAATTTCTAGCACAGTAAATATCAATAGATATAACTCATGTAAACAGAAGCTCTCTGAGATCATTAGTAATTTTCATTAGTATAAAAGATTTCTGCCCTAAAAAAACTTATTTTAGAACTGCTTTTAATTTAACATGCTGGCTTGGAGTCATATAAGACAGCAGCTATATGTTGGTTGCATTACTTTCTGTTTTTCATATAATTGGGTCATGTTTATCTAGATTGTTAGCTTTTTGAAGGTGGGGACCATATATTTTATTTTTATTCTCTTTCTCAAAAGATCATAATTGTCCCCTTGGAATAAGTGTCCAGTGAAGACTTAACCAGGGATTGAAGGATTTTCCATTGGCTGACCATGTTAGGGCAGCATTTACTGTGTTGGCTTTAATGTAAACAGCTAAATTTTTTCATTCAGGTGGAAGAGCACAATGGTCACATCTTTAAGGCCACCCAATACAGCATCCCTACATACTGTGAATACTGTTCTTCTTTGATATGGATAATGGACCGAGCCTCTGTTTGCAAATGTAAGTATGAGAGATCTTTGAGAACATTTCGTAAACCACTTGACATTTCTATTTCCTTGAATTTTCTTATATCTTCTTTAACATAAAAGAATAATTCACACTGCCTAATTTTTTAGCCTCATCTCTCACTATACTCTCCTTCACCTCTTCTTTGTATCCAAACCCGATATTTTGGTGTTACTTGGTCACTGAGAGCCTTGTACTTGCAGCTCACTCTGTCTGAACTGCTCTTCTCCCAGATTTTAGTGTGGCTTAGTATTTCAGTTTAATTTATGTCTACACTCACATGTCACCTCCTCAGAGAGCTCTTTCCTTACTCTTCTGTCTAAAATGCCACCCTGTCCCCAAATTCTTATATGCCTTTTCTCAGATTTAATACTTTTTATAGCATTTATCACCATCCAAAATTATAGTAAGTATTCATTTTTCTTGTTTTTAGTCTATCCCACTACAATATATGTTCTATAAAGTCAGGAAACTTCTCTATCTCTTCTATATCACCAGTGCATAGAACAGTTCTGGCACATAATAAGTTTTAATAAATATTTGTTGGGTAGATGGACCTATGGATGGGTGCATGAATGAACAAATTTTTACATTATAGCCAAAAAGGTACTTTTTCTATTGCAATCCTTTCAACAGAATATATAAATCCTTAAATGAATAGAGACTCTTTGTAGATCATCTTAGTTCTGGCTTATAGTGGACATTTTTAGCTTCTACTCTATTTTATACATCTGCTCTGGTGCTATCATTAAATCTGTGAAGCTTTGCTTTTACTAGTGAGCTAGAACTGAATGAAGGAAATACTAGGAAGGAAGAACTTGTTTCACTGTCACAACAAGGATAATAGTCATGTTCATTATATATAGTGGATATATCCACATGTTCCATGTTTTGACAGCAGTTTTCCTGTTGTTTAATTATCAGTAGGCTGAAAAATTATCGTGAGAGTGAAAATAGCAAGTAGTTTGAAATATACTTGACTGCTTAATGTTAGTCTGATTCTTGTATGTTTAAAGTAATTTCTTCTGTGACTTCAAGCTGAAAGTTAATAGAATTTGCTTTTTTATGACTGTGGTGGGCTTGGTTTGATTTGCTTTCTTAATGGAATTAATTAACTTTCTTTGTTATCATCCTGGTGATTTCACCCGTGCAATGACATGGGCTCCCCTACTTGATCTTGGCCTTGAAAGCCCACAAGTTATACTTGAGAAACTCAAGAAAGGATATTTAAGTGTTGATATGCAGAAGCTAGAACTGGTGTAACCAAATGACATAGATCAAGTGTGTTCTCAGTATCCTCTTCTTAATGTGCCTTTTCCTGCTCACCAACTGCCCAGCCACTCTGTTGTCTACACTCCAATAAATTATTTTTGCTCTGAACCTTTTCTTTACCTCATTTTCCCAATCACATCTGATACTCTTTATTATCTGGTTCCTTAGAGCTCTATTCTGGACCTTTAGAAACAATAAATAAGACCTTTCTTATATCTTAATATGCTACCCAATTTGTTTTCATTTCAAGAAGGGCCTTTGGCAATAATACTTTCCTTATCCATAGGAATGATTCTTAATAGGTATTTCTGGCATTTTAGCAGGTTGTAGAGCTTATATGTGAGGGAACATTTACACTAATTTCTGAATTAAACCACAAAGATAAACATCCTGCTACAGTTTGGAGGGGGATAGTATAGAGACAGAACAGAAAGTCCTAAAAAATAAAAATCTTTTTCATTGACCGTGGCTAGAAATTGTAGGCATGTTTTCCAACTTCGTGATCCCCAAGAGAATAGGTTAAAATCCTTTTTAGTTATAAGATAGTACAAAGTATATGTATATATGATATTATAGCAGTCTGAGATTTAAAGAAAAACTTACATCCAAAATGATGTTATAAACTTGTTTAATTCTTACCATTGATGTGCACACTTGTAAAAATGCTATATTCTTAACCCTTTCAGTGTGCAAGTATGCTTGCCATAAGAAGTGCTGTCTGAAAACCACAGCCAAGTGCTCTAAAAAGGTAAGAAGTCATCACCTATCAGTAATATATAATGGATCTGTTAGGTTTTCTGTGCCTTATAGAAAGAAATCAAGGCCTCTTTGATGGTTTATATAGAGTAGTGGTTTTCAAACTTTTTGATCACAAATCACAGTAAGAAATGTTTTATATCATGCTCCAGCATACACATATAGGGGGATGTATGTACATAACTGAACTGATTTTCATGAAACTATATTACCTTTACTGTATGTGAGCTACTATTTTAATTTCACAAGCCACAGTTTGAAAAACACTGCTTTTAAAAGTTTCCCACTTCCTTAAATACTCTTAAGTCTTCCGAGGAATTGTCCTTAAGATGGTAGGCTACAATTAAAGATGAACAAATTTAAATATGAACAACACAGTTCACCAGCATAGTTGGTGTTTTTACATGTTTCTATTTGGGTACACAGAGATCTAAAAGATACTGAACAAGTACTCTTTGATACCTGAAGCAATCATTTTTTAATAATTTCTGGCTTTTATTGATGTATAATCACAATATTTTCTTACTTATTAATCATATACTGACAATTTTTACAATATTATGCAAATCTCAACTATAGTATATATATGTGTGCAACCTATGTATAGAATTTTCATCTATTCCAAATTAATAGACAAATCATGGCAAAATACAGAAAGAATTTTGATCAAGACTTAAAATATAATACAGTGGGCTGGGTGCGATGGCTCATGCCTGTAATCCTAGCACTCTGGGAGGCCGAGGTGGATGGATCGTTAAGAGCTCAGAAGTTCGAGACCAGCCTGAGCAAGAGCAAGACCCCATCAAGAGTGAGACCCCATCTCTACTAAAAATAGAAAGAAATTAGCTGGACAACTAAAAATATATAGAAACAATTAGCTGGGCATGGTGGTGCATGCCTGTAGTCCTAGCTACTCGAGAGGCTGAGGCAGGAGGATTGCTTGAACCCAGGAGTTTGAGGTTGCTGTGAGCTAGGCTGATGCCACGGCACTCTAGCCCGGGCAACAGAGTGAGACTCTGTCTCAAAAAAAAAAAAAAAAAAAAAATTATACAGTGAAATTGAGTGAGACATTTGCTTCCAGCTAAGATGGAGTAGCTTGTGACAGACCAAATCCTAAAAATGTCTGTTAGCAAGCATCAGGGAGCGTCCCAGGCAAATTGGACTTTAGGGGACTAGATCCTAGAGAGAAGTAAATGCAGCATAGTGGATTAATCTATATGCAAAAAGTGAGATACTTTTTTCCTAGTGAGAATTTTTTAATTTTTGTTGTAGGACAGGAAACCAATATTCTGGGCAGAGGGCTACATTTAAGAGTCAGAAAAGCCAGAAGAGCTTTTAGCAGTTTCACAGGACTATAGAGACAAAAATTGGAGTTTGGGACTGCCAAGACTTTAGGGACCATGATTCAGTCATTTAGAGAAGTGAGCCTGAAACTGAAGAGATTTTTTTCCCCTCAAAGCATTTTTAAATTCTTAAGCTGTATAGGGCAAAAGGCTAAGAAGCTAATCAGAAAAGAAGATTAGAGTTTTCTGCAGTTTCACAGTGCTAAGTAGAGAAAAATTGGAATTACAGTATACACCATCAAAGAGGGAGACCCTAGTCAATGCAGTAGACTCTCAATGAGACCTCTGAAGATTACACCCTAAAAATAGGGTGAACTATTGACAGATTGAGCTTAATAAAAACAGTAAGCCAGCTTTGAGGCAGTCCTTGATTGGATTAAGGTGATGTTTTCCTTATTCTAAGAAGCCACCCATGAGAGAGCATAGAGTGAAACCTCTTTAAAGAGAGATAACATCCTCTAGAGCTGTCATAATTTTTTCATATATAATATCAGACATAAATGAGATGAAGAGAAAAATAAATAGGTAATATCAATAGACTCATAGATAACCCAGTTATAAAATTACCAGATAGTAATACACAGTTTTAAAAATTTTTGGTTACTATATTTAAATAATAGTTAAGTTTAAATAATAGAGAAGTTCATGGAAGAACTGAAATACAGTCTTCCCTCAGTCTTCCCATGGATTCCATATCTGTGGATTCAACCAACTGCAGGTTGAAAATATTCGGGCGGAAAAAAATTCCACAAAGTTCTAAAAAGGAAAACTTGAATTTGTTTTTCACCAGGTACTAAATTGAATCTACATGAATGAAGTGATGTGTACAGATTATATTAGGTATTATAAGTAATCTAAGGGTGATTTGAAGTATATGGGAGGAAATATGTAGGTTATATGTGGATAATATACCATTTTATATAAGGATCTTGAGCATCCATGGATTTTGGTATCCAAGTGGGGTCCTGGAACCAATCCCCTACAGATAGTGATAGTAAGGGACAATTGTACATATTTAAGTATATATGTTAACAGAGTCAAATGGAAATTGTAGAAATAAAAACTACAGTTGAAATTATAAACTCAAAAGATAGTTTTAATGACCATAACAGAAGATAAGACTGGTGAGCTGGGTCAGTGGAAATATCCTGATGTAGAGAGCAAAAAGAATGAGGAAATAAACATGAGAGACATAGGGGAAAGATCAAAAGTTCCTAAATTGATGTAATCAGAGTCCAAGAAGAAAGGAGAGAGAACAAGGGAGAAGCAATATTTGAGAAAGAATGGCTAATACAGGAAGTCACAGGTTCATAAAGCACTTTTACCCTGAAGTGGAGCAAATACAAAGAAGGCTAAGGAAAAGAAAAAGAAAATTTCTTAAAAGTATTCAGAAAGGAAAAAAGTAAACATTGCATAAAGTAGCAATGAAAAGACTGACAACTGACTTCTGTACAGAAATGATGGAAGCCAAGAAACAGTGGCTTGGCATCTTTTAAGTGTTATAGGAAAAGAAGACCAATGCAGAATTCGGTACCCAGTGGAAATACCCTTCAAAAGTGAAAGTGTTGTGAAGACATTTTCAGACAAACACAAAGTCAGAATTTCTTACCAGCAGACTTGTATGAAAAGAAATACTAAGAAATACTAAAGGAGGTTCTCCAGGCAAAAGGAAAATAGTCTCAAGGGAAACAAATACAAGAAGGAATGAAAAACAATGGAAAGAGTAAAAATGTGTGTGTATACAAATATATATTGACTGAAAACATGATTTCTTCTGGGACTTGAAGTACGTATAGAATTAAAATGCATGACAACAGCAACACAAATAAGTTGGTTAAGTGGAGTCAAAATATTCTAAGGTCCATGTATCATCCGGAAAGTGGCAAAAGTGTTAAGAATATATTAGACTTACGTATGTTATAGATATTTGTTAAAATTTCTAAAGTAACCACTAGAAAAGTAATACAAATATATAACTTAAACACTAATAAAGATAGTAAAGAGGAATAACAAAAAATATTGATTAATGAAAAGGAAGGCAAGAAATAAGAGAAAAGGAATCATAAAACAGGTTGGACAAAGAGAAAATAAAGAACAGATTGATAGATATAAATCCACATATACTGGCCATTACATTAAATGTTAAAAGAGTAAATACTCCAAATAAAGTTAAAATCAATGGAAAAATCTCAGTGATATGCTGTTTACAAGAGACAAACATAAAGATATAGAAAGGTTGAAAGCAAAAGGATAGAAATAGTAGCATGCAAAAACTAACCAATAGAAAGGTGGTACGGTTATACTAATATTAAAGTGTACACCAAGGCAAGAAGTATTACTTCAGGTAAAGATGTCTCATAATGATAAAAGGATGAACCCATCAGGAAGTTATAAAAATTCTAACTTTATAAGCCTCTAATATTATAGCTTTAATACCTGACAGACAAAATTCAGTAAGGATGCAAATGATATGAAAAATTTGACATAATTGGTATATATTGATCCTTGTATCCTACAACTGCTGAATACATATTATTTTCAAGTTCACATGAAACACATGATGAAATTGATCATATGCTGGACCATAAAGCAAAAGCCTACAAATTTCAAAGGACTGAGAGTATTTTCTTTGACCACAATGGAATTAAGCTATACATCAACAAAAGATAACTAGATGATTCTCAAATGTTGGGAAATTAAGCAATATATTTCTAAATCACAATAAAAATAGAACAATATTTTTAACTAAATGATATGAATATGATATAGTAAAGGTAAGATACCATCAAAGTTGTGCTAAAAGGAAAATTTATAGCTTTAAGTACATATATTAGAAAAGGAACAAGGCTGGAAAAATGATTTAAACTGTCATCTCAAGAAGGTAGGGAAAAAAACCCAGCAAGTTAAACCCAAAGACAGTAGAAGGAAGAAAACAATAAAATGAATGAAATCAAAAGCATTTATGCACTAGAGGAAACTCTACAAAGCCAAATTTTGACTCCTGGAAAAGACTAGGAAAACAGTTAAACTTTAGTAAGAATAATCCTATAATGAACATTGCATGAAATATCCCCAAACTGGAAGAAACCTAAATATGTATCAGCAGTAGAATGAATAAATAAATTGTGGCATATTTGTATAATAGTATATAGCAATTAGATTAAACTATTGGTACTCACAGACAAAATGTTGATTGAAAGAAGCCAGAGTATGTACTGTGTTAATCCATTTAAATAAAGTTTAAAAATAGATGAAACTAACTCATGGTGTACATATTGTATGATTTCATTTATAAGATATTCAAAAAGCAGGTAAGACTAATTTATAGTAATAAAAGTATAGATACTGGTTATTTGTAAAGAGTGAAGGGCATGGTGGCTGAGAAGGACTCGGGGGAATTTTAGACTGTTGATAATATTCTAATTCTTAGAATGGTAACAAGTGTGTATTTACTTTGTGAAAGTCTGTTAAGCTATATACTTAGGATTTGTACACTTTATGTAGATCATAGTTCAATAAAGATTTTATTTAAAGTATACATTGAATCTAATTTGGAGGGAAAATAACTATAGAAACTTAAATTTTTTGTCTATGGCCATACCACCCTGAACGCACCCTATCTCGTCTGATCTCGGAAGCTAAGCAGGGTCGGGGTCGGGCCCGGTTAGTACTTGGAAAGGAGAAACTTAATTTTTTTTCAGTTGAAAATAGTAAAATTAATTTGCCCCTTAATTTCAAGAAACAGAATTTTCTAGCAAGTGTGCTTTACATTAGTTGGTTTCAAATCAAATTATTTTTAAAGTTTTTGTTTAATACTCTTAAGTTTTGGGGTTTTTTTTCTTTCACAATCTTAACGTTTGTAATGCCATGGAGCGAGCCATGCATTTAAATAGATTGTGTGAATGTCACAATGATAGCAAAACATTTGACTAACATTTATTTTATTTTTAATCATTGTAGCAAGTTTTATTTCTGTAATAATTTATTGAGTATTTGCCATAGGTACCATGCTGTGTATGTTCAACTTAATCTTTACAACAACCTTCTGAGGTAGAGAGGTAGTATTCCTGTTGAAAATGTGAAATAATAACTTAGCCAAGTTCATGTAGTGACAATACAAAAATTTTAATTTGTCCTCTAAATATTCCAAGAGTAAGTGTCCTTTCTATTGTGCCTCATACCTAGAAATACTTTTCAGAGATGTTGTCTGATATTAAGATAATTTAATGTGCCTCAAAATTAATGTGAAATTAGTTCTCTAAGAATTAAGTGATGGAATGCAGAGTATGTAGATGAATGAAGCAAAATAATACTGATGCAAACTAATAAACTGATTATATCTTTCCCTATTTAAAATTCTCTGATGGCTTCTCTTAGCTACTTTGCTTTGCCCAACTTTATAGTTCTGTGTTTCCTGTATGGAAAAGGTCTTCTTGCCTTCTTTACTTAACGTACCGCTTGCTTTCCAACACTAATGTTAAATATCAGGTCTTTTCAAGATCATTAGTTGTTTGTTATCCAGCCCAATCTTTGCTGATCTAGCTGCCTTTTTTCTGTGGTTCCTTAATGCATAATAAATCTGCTTATTATTTTACTTACCTCCACACAATAACACTATTAGTTTTAGAGGAAAGACTGTGTCTTACTTGATTTTGTTTCCCTGATACCCAGCACATAAATGACAAATGTATGAATGTAAGACTGGAAAGAGAAATTAGGATCAGTTCAAGTAGGGTCTTGAATGTCACTCAGGAATGTTTGCACTTTATTTTGATGTGTACTAATTAACCACTGAAGTTTTTTGAGGATAATAAAGTAGATTGTATACACTATAGAATACATTACTATTTAAAGGGGAGGAAATCAATGTGGGGAACTGGTCAAGAAGCTGTTGGAATTGTCCGATTGGGGAGCTATACAGATTTGTACTAGGGTCATGATACTGAGAACAGAAAAGAAAAAACAGAGAGGGTATATTGTTTGACTAAAAGAGCTTGGCAACTGTGGTTGGATGCAGGTTGAAGGAGAAAGTGGGGTGTATACAGTTTTGTGTTAGGGAAGGGGAATGGTGCAGGGGAAAAAAAGAAAGAGAAAGATTTACAAAAAGATTTTCAGTCTTAGAGATAATACCTGACATTTTTCTTTTCTGTGAATCACTTCAAATAATCTTAAGGATGAGCTGTTATTTTGCAATCATATAAGGTATAGTTAATAAGTATGATATCAGACATACTATTAAAGTCAATTTAAAAAGCTATAAGACTGATCATGGGCCAATTTGTATGTGCCTCTGCCTTGAGTTATGAAAGTTAAACTGCTATAAAGTTTATATATACACCAAAGCATTCTTATGTTTGAGAAATTATTGACAACTCTAATTCATATCAAATCAGTAGATTTTCTGGTGGTACTTGGTAAATGTTCAAGCTGTTTGCATTCAAAATCCAACCCCTTCTCCCACACCCAAATCCCACCTTCCTTGAAGAGATTTTTGACAGGAAAGGAAGTAGTAGCCCTTGCCACTGCCTTCATTCTCCACTCCATTATTTTCTTTTGAGGATTCTCAGTGGGAGAGGATTGAAACTAATACCTTCTTTATTTATACTTATTTAACTGTAAATCCCTTTCTCCCAGCTCTTGTAACTATGTTCACAAAACTTCAGGGAAATAAAAAGTAGTTCCTCTTCAAGAATTGGTTAAACATGTTTAAAGATGTTTGAATACATTTAGAAACAAAAAATTTTCTTCTATTTAGTATGATCCAGAGCTATCATCTCGACAGTTTGGAGTTGAACTGTCCCGTTTGACCAGTGAAGACCGAACTGTTCCTTTAGTTGTGGAAAAGCTCATAAACTACATTGAAATGCATGGACTGTATACAGAAGGCATTTACCGAAAGTCTGGTTCAACTAATAAAATCAAGGAGCTTCGACACGGTCTAGATACAGGTAAGAGAGTGCCCTCCAGATCATGACCAAATACTTTTAAATAGGTCATTTCATGCTCGTGAAGTTTTCATTACATGTTGATTCTTTACTTACAGCCAGAAAAATGAAATATTTTCTGCAGTGCTTGTTTGTCATTTTGTGGGTTTTCTAAAGAGTTTTTGGTTTTACGTGGTTCTTTTAGCAAACATATGAGTATATATTTGAGTGTATATATTGTATATTGAGGTATCATTTGTACAAGGCATTACTAGGTACTTGGGACAGATTCATTTAATCTTTTTCGCAATTCAGTAAGATCATTATACCTCTAATTTACAAAGAAGAAAATTTAGGTCCAGAGAAATTAATGAGCTATTGATAATGATGCAATGCACTATGCTGATGATTTCATAATCTTTCTTTTTTTTTTTATAATAATCTTAACAGTCCTATGAATTAGGGATAGTATTATCCCCATTTATAGATATAGAAAGAGAAACTGAGGCTTACAGAGGTTCTTCCCCAAAGACTTTTCACCCATAAGTGACAAAGTTGGGATTTCACCCCACATCTTCTGAATCCATAATCTAAGCTAGTGCCTATTATTACTCTTGATTACTCTGACTCCAAATGGTGCTCTTTCCAGTGCATCTTCTTGACTGCCTACATTGGTGACATAGTGACTTAAACTGATAATTAGTGAGTGGAGCATGTATCTTTGTAGAGCTCTAGCATCAGTCCTGGAATGTATGCACTAACTTTGGTTTCACTCTCAACCTCTGTTCTTTACCACTGTTGGAAAGGAATAGATCTTTTTGAACCAAAGTTAGGTACAAAGCTTGTCTCTATGTAGCCAAGAACCTACCCACAATGCTGTTTCTTATGAACAAATCAGTGAGAAATGAGTTAGTATGGAAATGATAACAGAAATGCCTGGTAAAACTCAAGCAGACCAGAGACTTGGTTTACAAACCATTGCCAACTTTGTCACTTGTACTTTGGAGCAGCACAAGTGCAAATCATTCATCCTATATCCTCCCAATCATTTAATCTATATAACCTCAGGGAGTTTATAAGTGAAATAGGGTAAATGTGTTTTGTTTACATTTCCCAAGCTCAATTATTCACTGTCCTTTCATCTCTAAGAATGACTTATAATGAGCACTATTTTTAGAAAATGTCCTTTATGATTTTTTCCATTTGTCTTCTAAAACATTGGTACTCAAAGTGTGGTGTACAGACAAATCCATAACAGAATCAGTACAGAAATTGAGAGCAAGCATTTATAAACATTTATAGCAGTTTGCAAGCATTTATAAATATAGCAGTTTAATGTTTCCATATCAAAAATATGTGATCTTTTATTTTACACATTTCAGTCAACAACAGATTTGGAAAACAAACAAGAATTGTTTCTTCACAGTTAGAAGCATTGTTCCAAAGCATGGAATTAGATTGTGGAAGATACAAGTTAGTCAGTTTAAGAAACTTGAAGGCCTCTGTTAGTGATGGTAGTTTCTAAAGTAAATTAATTATTTGAATCATTTTGAATGTTTTGGCTTTGCTATCTACTTTTGTCTCTAAATAGATGCTGAGAGCGTAAATCTAGATGACTATAACATACATGTCATTGCAAGTGTATTCAAACAATGGCTTCGAGATTTGCCCAATCCACTCATGACCTTTGAACTCTATGAGGAATTTCTTCGAGCTATGGGTAAGCACAGGCTTCTTGGGTTTAGAGAAAAGGCCTATATCTGGGAAAGGAATGCCATCTTCATTAGAGATTATTAAGCTATCCTCTAATGGTTGAGTCCTTACAGATCCAAAGATAAGCTTTTAACAGTCAATACAAACTCCCAGTGTACCGTCACCTATTTAAATGAGTCTCTTTAGAGATTCATTAAAATGTCAGTTTCTTAAAAGTTTTCTGAGTAGACCACTTTGTTGCTTCTTGCAAAGAGATTGAAAGACTAGGGTTATAAAACAGATTAAAAGATTAAATCTGAGATTTAAAAGTACGCTTGTGAATGTTCATTTAAATTGTCAGTCTAGACAAGAACTATGTGTAAAGCTAGCTGTTTGTTTTATGCCAGGCCTTACAGGTTTTGGAGTTTAGTTTCTCAGTGTCATAGGTTTATAGAATATTGATGAAGGCCTGCCTAGAGGTATTTGGGCCTTGAGGATTTCTAAATTATATGACAAATTGGTTTCATTTCTATTTTACTGGAAATTAGTCTGCCACACAATGGCTGAATACTAGAGCATCTCTTTCCCCTTGCTGTAATTAAGGATTACTGGGATGTAGATTAAAACTCAGGAGACTGCTTATGAATATAGAGCTCAAGCAAAGTGAGTAAAATGGTAACTGTGAGTTGCTCTTTTCCTGCCATAGAGGTATAACTGTCTCTTCTAAAACTCTAGAGCTAGATTTCCCTGCTACATAGCATCTGTCTTGGAGGAGGATGTAGCATATAAAAGGGGATATTTAGTTATATTTGCTGTTCCTGATGTTTTTAGGCCTTCAGGAGAGGAAGGAGACAATCCGTGGTGTATACTCTGTGATTGACCAGCTCTCCCGAACTCATCTCAATACTCTGGAACGCCTCATCTTTCATCTAGTCAGGTAACCTCAACAAGCAAAGGAATGTTTTATTTTGTTTTTGATACAGAGTCTTGCTCTATAACCTGGGTAGAGTGAGGGACATCATCATAACTCACTGCAGTCTCCAGCTCCTGGGCTCAAGTGATCCTCCTGCCTCAGCCTCCCAAGCAGCTGAGACTACAGATGTGCACCATGATATCTGGCTAATTTTTCCAATTTTAGTAGAGATGGGGTCTTGCTCTTGCTCATGCTGGTCTCTAACTCCTGAGATCAAGCAATCCTCCTGCCTCAGCATTCCAGAGTGCTAGGATTACGGGATTGAGTCACTGCCCCTGGCCACAAGGGAATGTTTTATAGTTTCTGGATTCTCTTACAACATTGTTAAAATGTCTGTACTACCCAAAGTGATCTACAGAGTCAGTGTAATCCCTATGAAAATACCATCATCATTTTTCACAGATATAGAACAAAATAATTTTACGCTTCGTATGGAACCAGAGAAGACCCTGTATAGCAAAAGCAATCCTAGGCAATAAAAACAAATGGGATGTATCAATTTACCAGACTTCAAACTATACTACAAGGCTATGGTAATTAAAACAGCTTGGTACTGGCACAAGAACAGGGACATTGACCAGTGGAACAGAACAGAGAACCCAGATATAAAGCCATCCTCATATAGCCATCTAATCTTTGACAAAGCAGACAAAAACATACACTGGGGAAAAGAATCCCTATTCAATAAATGGTCCTGGGAAAACTGGATAGCCACATGTAGAAGACTGAAACAGGATCCACACCTTTCACCTCTCACAAAAATCAACTCACGCTGGGTAACAGACTTAAACCTAAGGCATGAAACTATTAGAATTCTAGAGAAAAACATTGGAAATACTCTTCTAGACATTGGCCTAGGCAAAGAATTTATGAAGAAGACCCCAAAGGCAATCACAGCAATAATAAAAATAAATAAATGGGACCTGATCAAATTAAAAAGCTTCTGCACAGCCAAAGAAACTATCACGAGAGCAAACAGACAACCTACAGAATGGGAGAAAATATTTGCAAGCTACACATCCGATAAAGGGCTGATAATTAGAATCTATTTAGAACTCAGGGAAATCAGCAAGAAAAAATCAAACAACCCTATCAAAAAGTGGGCAAAGGATATGAACAGATGAAGCTTTTCAAAAGAAGACAGAATAATGGCTAACGAATATATGAAAAAATGTTCAACGTCTCTAATCATCGGGAAAATGCAAATCAAAACCACAATGAGATATCACTTATCTCCAGTGAGAATGGCCTTTATCAAAAAGTCCCAAAACAGTAAATGTTGGCATGGATGTGGAGAGATAGGAACACTCCCACACTGCTGGTGGGACTGCAAACTAGTTCAACTTCTGTGGAAAGCAATATGGAGATACCTTAAAGCGATACAAGTAGATCTACCATTTGATCCAGCAATCCCATTACTGGGAATCTACCCAAAAGAACAAAAGACATTCTATAAAAAAGACACCTGCACTAGAATGCTTACAGCAGCACAATTCACACTGGCAGAGATGTGGAAACAACCCAAGTGCCCATCAATACATGAGTGGATTAATAAAATATCATATATGTATACCATAGAGTACTATTCAGCTGTAAGAAACAATGGTGACATGGCACCTTTTGTATTTTCCTAGATAGAGCTAGAACCCATTCTACTAAGTGAAGTATCCCAAGAATGGAAAAATAACCACCACATGTACTCACCAGCAAATTGGTATTAACTGATCAACACCTAAGTGGACATATAGGAATAACCTTTGTCGGGCATTGGGCAGATGGGAGGGAGGGGATGGGTATATACATACATAATGAGTGTGATGCGCACCGTTTGGGGGATGGACACGCTTATCGCTCTGACTCCAGGGTTGGGGGAAGGAGGGAAAGGCAACACATGTAACCTAAACATTTGTACCCCTATAATATGCTGCAATAAAAAAAATAGTTTCTGGATTCTTTTAAATAAATAAAGAGCTTCTCCATTTAGAAAACTGACATATATTGGGTTATTAAATATGAAGTGTCCAATTTCCTTAAGTACTAAGTTTGACAGTTGATATTTCTGACATTTCATTTTGACATTTGTTTTATTTTTATTGTGAAGGTACATCTTCATTCTTTCAAATGTCTGATTTGGCTTGTGATTATCTTTCAAATTTTTTTTTAGAGCAGTTTTTGTGAAACCATGGATAAGTCAAAAATTTGTGTTATTTTTGGATATGAGTTCCATCATGGAACCAATGAAGTGGAGACAGCTTGAAATATCAATGAAGTGTTTGGGAAGGGTGTGACTAATGATTGCACAGTACTTCGATGGTTTGAGAAATTCCATTCCAGTGATTTTAGTTTTGAAAATAAGCCATGTGGGCGACCTGAGACCAAGGTGGATAATGAGCTAAAAGCTGCAGTGGAAGCGAATCCATCTTAACCTACGGGTGAATTAGCAGCAAGGTTTGATGTTACTATTCCAATAGTATTGGCCCATTGGAAACAAATGGGCAAGGTAAAGAAGCTGGATAGATGGGTTCTGCATGAATTAAATGAGCGTCAGAAGAGAAACTGTCTGGAAGCTTGCCTTTCTTTGCTGTCACGACATAAAGGCAAACCATTTCTGCACTGTATTGTTACATGTGATGAAAAATGGATTCTTTTTGATAATCACAAGCATTAATGGTTGGATAAAGATGAAGGTTCAAAACATAGTCCAAAACCTAATATTCATCAAAAAAAGCTAATGGTGTCTGTTTAGGGTCCAGCACTGGTATAATCCACTACAGCTTCATCAAACCTGGTCAATCGATTACCAGGTTTTACCAAAAATTTGTGTTATTTTTGGATATGAGTTCCATCATGGAACCAATGAAGTGGAGACAGCTTGAAATATCAATGAAGTGTTTGGGAAGGGTGTGACTAGCGGATGTCACCTGCAACCAAATGGACGAAATGATGAGGATGCTTGCGATTAAGCAGCTGAGATTGGTCAATAGAGACAGGCCAATCCTCTTGCAAGACAGTGCTTGATCACATGTCACACAAACGCTCAAACGCTGCTCAAACTATGGAAGCTGGACTTGGAAACTCTGTCATCCACCATATTTACCAGACCTTGCACCAACTGCCACTTCTTCCAGGCTTTGGACCACTTCTTAAAAAGAAAAATATTCAATTCTCAACAAGCTGTAGAAAATGCCTTTCATGATTTCATCGCCACTTGCTCTCCAGCCCTCTTCACTGCTATCGTAAACAAGCTACCGTTAAGATGACAAAAGTGTTGATAGTTTGGGTACATACTTGTACTACTTCTTGTTTGAGATATAATAAGCTAAACTTTTGATTTGAAATCAGACATTTCATATTTAATGACTTAATATTTATCTTTTTCTTCTACTTATAAAGTCAGCATCTCAAATGTCTCGTTAGAATTCCTGGGAGCATAAATCTTGAGCTGAGCTGGACTACATGGCAGGTGTTTCTCTGCCCTTCTTTGAGCCATGTAGCAGCTTCAGCCTCATGGTGGCACTGTGTAGCTTAGCCTGTTGTCTTAACTCCTGAACTAGAAAGGATGTATATCTGTTGACATAACCTAATTCATGAGAAGTGGGTTCAAATCATGCTCAGGAATTGATTGACCAAAGAGTTGTCAGGAGTAGTCTCTCTTCCCCTCTATGTAAATTTCAGCAGTAGTTGAGAAGAAAGCCATCTTTCTTTTTGGTTTGATATATAACTGAAAATGCCTTAAAACCTCTACTCTGCATTCTTTAGACATGTTTGTCTGGTGATATTGCCGTTGAGCAGTAGGTCACAAATTTCCCTTGGTGAGAAATCTGCTGACCTAGACTGCTTCAAGGAAAGAACAAAGTGAAAGTACATTCTCCAGAGGCAAAGGACCAGCTCTGGGAAGTCTGCAGTGTCTCCCTTAACCTGATGTGGATATCTTTCCAGTACTATGCAATTGATGTCATACTGTCTTTCACTCATCTCTTCCATCTGCTTTTCTGCTCTTCTCCCTTTTTATCTCCTTTTCACTTATTTTTTTACTTTGTTTTGTTCCTTAGGATTGCACTACAGGAAGATACTAATCGAATGTCTGCTAATGCTTTGGCCATTGTGTTTGCACCTTGCATTCTCCGCTGCCCAGACACCACTGACCCACTACAGAGCGTACAGGACATCAGTAAGACCACCACGTAAGGCCGGTCACCATCACCTCCATAAGACCTTAGGGACTTCTGAGTTGTTTCAGTCATTTTATCCAGATATCAAACAGTGAATGATTTCATAAGTTGAGGTGTTTTTAAGAAGATTGTTGGACACTGTTGGGTTTTCTTATGCTGAGGATGCAAACTCTTAGATTCAATCTAGCTGAGCATCATTAGTTTTAAAGGGTCTTATTTTTTAAATCAGGCTTTTCTTTAGGACTGTTAGAGTTTCTAAATAGATTTTAAAATTCCATTTTGCCAAATTGCGTATGCTTTCTATTGTCCTGTAATCTAGTCTAACTGTGGTCTTATGGTTCTGAATCCCTTTAGTCTTAATATCTCAATATTCCTATATTTCACCTTGGCCTTTTGTCTTGAGCATCTCCTTTCCTTCTAAAGTGGGTTTCTTCTGCTTTCCTTTTTAATCTTCACTGCAAAAGGAACTTTAAAAAAATCAGTGTTTGCATGAGAGTCTGATTTAATTGGTCTGGGATGTACCCTGGCATCTTCAGATGGCTTCTAAAGTGTAGCCAAAGTTGTGAACCACCATTCTAAACCTTGTCTCTTGAGTTCGTAAAGTAAGGGATATTGGTTTTTTTCTTCAACTGTCTACCACACTTAGATGAAAAACAGTCTGTGGGTGCTGTGCTTTATTTGATTTGTTTCAGCTCTTAACAGTTTTCTCTCTTCCTCCTGTTTCAGCTGTGTGGAGCTCATTGTTGTGGAACAAATGAATAAATATAAGGCTCGTCTCAAAGACATCAGTAGCCTGGAATTTGCTGAGAATAAGGCAAAGACCAGGCTATCACTGATTCGTAGATCAATGGTAAGATGCAAGATGTGGAATCACAAGGAAAAATGGGAGCCTTCTTGGGATTTTAAATGTGCGTTTGTAGGTTATAGAAGGATTGTTGTCAAATCTTTTTCACAAGGAACAAATAAAAAAATCACCAAATGTCAGGGTGCTATGGATGCCTCATGTTTAATCTGCTAGCTCTCTTTTTTATGTGTACAGAATATGTGATTAAATGTGTAGAATTTTTTAAATCAGATATTTGGATAAAATGTTGGTGGCTTAACAATCTGCCCTGTTTTCTTTTCATGTCCTTTTTTTATGAAAACTTAATGCTATCCTAACTTTTTTCTCTACTTCCTTCCACTGTCTGTTCCCACCTTCAATCATGTCATTTTTGGTGGTCCTGCCAAGACTCCTGAAATATAGAGAACTTAATCAGTTGCAACCAAATCATTCGATTCTTAAGGAAATGGAATTCCACCTATGAGTCTACTATTATCAAATAAAGATTTCTTGAAGGATTTAGGTTAGGTTTTGAGAAAAGCCTTGTAAAAATAATTTATTTCCTCCATTTACCCACTTTTCTATGTAATATCTTCCTTTGCAACCAGTGACCTATATATAGATACCTCCAGTTCTCAATGACCAGTACTCAATAGAGTTAGGGCAACTAGAAAACTACTGCATTAAAGTTTAATTATTACCCATTTACTACCCTTCCTCTCAGTTGTAGAATGAAATTGTAGCAATGGGCACGCATTTCAGATCCCCAGTAAATCTCTAAAGAGAAGCAGTCTTCTCCATCATCATGGCCATACTTTTCCGGGGGCCCAGCAATACTTCTTCCATATCTGCATAGTTTATACTAAGATTAGCACTAAAATAACTCTGTTTCTTCCTTTACTATTTAAACTGCCTGGAGCAGAATAAGTGCTCAATGAAGGTCTGTTGATTAAGCTAGTGAAGGGTCTTCTCTAAAAACAAACGTAAGCATAGACTTTTTCCAGGCAGTAAAGGTATTAAATAAAGCTCATCATAGAATACTATCTAAGTCTTTTCCCCAGAAATCCCATTTAAAAGTGAAATTCACTCTGTAGTATGAATTTTCAGGAGCTCAGTCCTGAAAGGCCCAATTTAGTAGTGCCTATCCAGGGAGGAAAGAGAGAGTCTTTTGCTATAAACCTACTTTTCAAAGCAGGTAGACAAGCTGTGATTTTTCCCAATGCTGCAGGAGATGGAAAAGTCAATCCATTGAAAGATTAAACCTTCTCTTTTAATGAGGCAATAACATGTGCATTCTAACCTCTGCTTTCCTTTTCATGTCCTTCCTAATCCAGAAACCTGTACTAATTGCAGTTAGATTCATGAGCATTACCCGCAATTCAGTCTCGGTATGTATTAATAATGCAATGTGTCAAGCCACTCTACAATTATTGTCTCTCATTCATCCAGGAATTGTCTGCTCTGTCAGTCATTCATGCCTGTCCACCCTCATGTTCAGCCCCAATTCAGGTCCTACTTTTTGAACAGCTTTCACTTGCTTTTCTCTTAATCTCTTTCTTTAGATCCTTAATTTTCCTTTGTTCCTCTGTAATCATACAATTGAACAGCATCCATTTAAAATATACTGGTTTTCCTCATCAAATAAGCCTCCTTTTGAGTTTCTTCTTTGACTGAATCATTAAAAGGTGAAAGGTGAGGTATCAAATTAATTTCTGTTCCATGAGCTGTGTTCCCAGCAATCTCCTCCACCTTATTATTTGAAACACCTATTACCACTTTCAGCATCTACCATCATTAGTTATGCTTATTTATCCATTCATATCTGTGACTCTAATGATGTCCTCCCAAATGTAGAAATATGGTTCTTATCTACTTAGCATTTATCAACACAGCTACAAATAGGAGTGAAAAAATTGACAAACTGATTCTGCAGTTAAATAGCATAGTATAATATAGCTCATCCAAGGATCTCATTGCTGGTGCCCCTCTTCAGTTCCATTGGTTATACAGAAAAGGAATGGAGGGATGAAAGGCTAAGAACATCAGTTGGCTTGGAAACTAGTTGGAGAGACTGTGCATCTTTGTGTAACCATTTCATTAAGGAGCCTTAATTAGTTGGAGTATAAATACAAATCAGTTTTGCTTTTTGTCTGTAACTGCCTCTCATCTCTATCACATCAGATTTCCCTTTCTTACTGGATATCAGCTACCTTAACAGCATTTTGTCATTCCATAATTTTCAAATATTTCACTCTCATCCAGTATTTAAGACTCAGTTCTCTTCATATTAAAATTTCACAGTTTTAATCCAGTGCTCTTCTCATGTCCTCCCAGAGCAGACTAGACCTTACTCTGGAGGCTAAAACTTTGGGAGGGTGGGATGGGTAATTTCTGATTGTCACATACTTCTGCCATCCTTCTTTCTTGACCTTTTCTCCCCCTGGTGTTGAGGCTGGGAGAAATGATAAGGGAGGCAGAATTCTGCATGATATCCCGGTGTTGAGGCGGCAGTCTTCTTGGTTGGTCATCACTGCTATTCTGGCTTGTTTTCAGTAGGCTAAGTGAAAATGAGTCATAGCTCCAGTTTACACTGCTGACAATGAACTCAGTCCTATCTCATTTCTGTAGGCATTGACATTCCTTTGCAAGATTCGGTTACATCTTCTGACTAAACCCTGACTGTTGGCATTCACACCATATGGGAAGCCATCAAATTCACAGGGCAGTTACAAGTTTTCCAAAATTCTAATATTTGTTTGAAGTCTCCACATTTTATCTCTCACAACAAAAATGGTTATTTGTTCAACTTGAAATTATAGGTTCCCTTCATACAATTTCAAAGAAAATGTATACCACATACCCAAGTCTGAATAATCATACTTTGTCACTTATTATAAATACTGTTTCGTGAATAAAGCAGCTAATTTAGCTTCCAAATCAAACAATTGCAGAGATATTCTTTCTTGAGATAACCTCAGTATGTAGCAGAGGTACTTTATGTGTACTTCCCATTTCAACATATAGAAGATAAAAAATAGTGAATTCAATGGTTAAGAATTAATAAAATTAATTTATACTACTTGTTCAGTGACATGAAATGAAATCCACTTTTTTAAAACTATAAACACATGGTAGCAAAGAATATGATGACTGCTAATATCATTTGGGACCATTGCCTTGATTCATTTGAAGGTGCCAGCTTGGGGCCAGGATTTCAAGGCCAGCCTGGGCAACATAGCAAGATGTCATCTCTACAAAAAATTATAACAGTTACCTGAGTGTGGTGGTGTGCACCTGTGGTCCTAGCTACCTGGGAGGCTGAGGCAGGAGGGTTGCTTGAGTCCAGGAGTTCGAGGTTACAATGAGCTATGATTGCACCACTGCACTCCAGCCTGGGTAACAGAATGAGACCCTGTCTCTAAGGAAAAAAAAGAAATTAAAAACCATCCTTTTGGCTGGGCACAGTGGCTCACACCTGTAATCCCAGCACTTTGGGAGACCGAGGTGGGAGGATCACTTGAGGCCAAGGAGTTCAAGACCAGCCTGGGCAACATAGCTAGACATCGTCTCTACAAAATACAAAAATAAAATAAATAAAAAGCATTCTTTCTACGATGCCCTATAGTTCCCCTGTTGTTATAAATCAGGAGGCTTTTTATGTGTAGGTCTGTTTCTAGACATTCTATTTTGACTGTCTTTGCACAACCACACCCACTATTTTAATTGTGATCGCTTTCTTAAAAATATCTGGTAGAACAAATCCTCCTACCTTCTTCAATAGTGTTTTAGCTATTCTTGGCTCTTTATATTGCCATAAAATTTATAGAATCATCTTCAAAACCTTCTCTTGGGATTTTTATTGACATGGGATTTTTATTGAGATTGAGATTTATTGAGTGAATCTACAGATCACTTTCTAGAGAATTGACACTATTACAATATTGATTTTTCCCCTCCATGAAACACGATATATCTCTCCATTCATGTAGATCATTAGTTCTTCTCAAAAGTGTTTTTATAGTTTTGGTGTTGATATCTTACATACATATTTAATTTGAATTATTACTTGGTATTTAATGTATTTAAATTCAGTTTAATATTACTTCAAAATTTTCGTTTTCTGTTAATTTCTCATTATATAAAAACAATTGATTTTGGTGTCTTTCACCTTGTATTCAGTGACTTTGCTGAACTCACTAGTAAGTTTTGTGTGGCTTCCTTTGTATTTCCTGCTTGTACAGTCATACCGTTCATGAATAACGATAGTTCCATTTGTTCTTTTAGAGTCATTATAGCTTTTATTTCTTTTTTCTTAACGTGAGCTAGAACTTGCAGTGCAGTGTTGAATGGAAGTGGTACTACTGATCATTATTGGCATGTTCCCAACCCCAAAGGAAAAGCTTTCAACCTTTTACCACTAAATACGATGTTTCCTATGGAATTGTTGTAGATATTCTATGACATTAAGCATGTTCCTTTTATTCCAGGTTTTCTAAGAGTTGTTACTGTGATGTAATGTTGAACTTTATGGAATGCTTTTACTGCATGTATCGAAGTGTTCATGAGACTTTTTTATTTTATTGATATGACACATTACACTGAGTGAATTTCTAATGTTAAACTATCATTATACTACTACAATAAACCCAACTTTTTATATATTTTTATATTATATATATGGATTGATTGAGTTTGTGGTATGTTTAGGATTTTTCATCTGTGTTTATGAATAAAATTGACCTATAATAGTCTTTTTACTCTACTTGTTATGTTTTGGTATCAAGGTTATGCTGGCCTCTAAAGACAAGTTGGGAAATAGTCCTTATTTTTATTCTGTAAAAGAATTTGTTATTTCTTCTTGTTTGCCAGTGAAATCTAGGCCTAGAGTTTCCATTTTGGAAAGGTTTTGATCATGGATTCAATTTCTTTAATATAATATCATTCACATTTTGAATCATTGACATTATTAATTGGTTGAATTTTTATAGAAATTTCTCCACTAAAATTTCAAATTTATTGACATAAACTTGTTGGTAGTAGCTTCTTATCTTTTTCAGGTCTACCAGATTTGTAGTGATAGCCCCTTTTTCATTCCTGCCTTTGCTTATTTGTTACTTCTTTATTTTCTTCATTCTTGTCAGGGCTTTAAAATTTGTATAGTCTTTTCAAAGAGCCACATTTTGCCTTTGATCTTCTTTTTCTCTAATGTTTGTTTACTCTTCTCATTATTCCTTTTTTCTTTTAGGGGGTTTATTTTGTTATTTTTTTATCCAGTTTCCTGAAGTAGATTCTTCTTTAATTTTTAACCTTCTTTTCTCGAACATATACATTTAAGACTATATATACCTTTAAGGTAGACAGAGCTTACATAGGTTTTGATGTTATCATTTAATTCAAAATATTTTCTTGTTTATATTGTGACTTCTTCTTTGACCATGGGTTTTTTAGAAGTCTGTTCTTAATTTCTGAATATGTAGAGATTTTACATTTTCTCTTTGTAATTACACTATCAGAAAATGTGTTTTAAATTACTTTAATGGTTAGATAAATTATTTCAACCCTTGGAAATTTGTTTTCTTGCTGTATGTACTTTAAAATAACGAGTATTCTGTAGTTGTTAGATATTAAAGTCTGTATATGTCTATTAGATCACTTATATAGACTTTAGTTCTTTATCTTTACTGATTGTGTGTACCCGCTTGTTCTCTCTCGGTGCTGATCAGAGCTTTGTCTATTTTTTGTGGTATTTCTATCAATATCTTACTTTAAATCTTTTGAAACTATATGTACAAATTTGGAAATGTTATATCTTCTTCATAATTTGAACTTTTGTCATTGTGAGATATCCCTGTTTATCACAGGTAACACTTACAGTTTACTTTGACTACAGTTATTATACTGGCCTTCTTTTGATTAGTATTTGTATGGTATATCTCTTTTTCCCTTCATTTTTTTACTTTGAGCCTTTCTGAATACTTATATTTTACATATATCCCTTAAAAACTTCATTTAGTTGGGTTTTCTTTTTTTTTAATACAGTTTGACAGTCTTCTTATTTCAATGGGAACGTTTAATCTATTGACATTTAATATAATCATCAACATATTTGGGTTTAAAATCTATTTCATTATGTGCTTTTTATTTGTCCTACCTGATATGTGTTCCTTTTTCTTTTCTTGCTTGTTTTTTTTTTTTGTTCTTTCTTACCTTTTTCTTTTGACTACTTTTTATTATTTTATTTTTTTCTTCTGTTAGTTTAGAAGTTTTATACCCTTTTTTTACTCTTCTTTTAGTGGTTAACCTGAAGATCACAGCATTGATCTGTAACTTATCAAAGTCTGTTAATTGGTACTTTCATCTTGTTCTTAGATCATGTAGGTACCTTAATGTGCTTTAGCTATGATATAAGTTGTTGTATATTTTAATTATCTGTATATTTTAAATCCAACACATCATCATTATGTTTTATGTAGTCAGTATTTATTTAGACTTACATATGAATTCTTTCATTGCCTTTCATTTTTCTCTGCATCTCCAATTTTTCTTTTTGAGTCATTTTCTATCTGCCCTTTCATGTTTCCTTTAATGCAGGTCTGCTGGTGTCAGATTGTCTTCTTAAGTCCATCTGAAATGTCTTTATTTCACTGTCATTCCCAAAGGTGGTTTTAGCTATGTATGAAATCCTAGGTTGGCAGTTACCTTCCTTTCGTTGCCTCGAAAATATCATTCTGTTGTTTTCTGCTTTCCGTTATTTCTGTTGAGAAATAACTTTGAATCTAACTATTGCTCCTTTTTGCAGGTAATTTGTTTTTTCTGACTGCTTTTAAAATTTTCTCTTGCCCTTTGTTTTTAGCAGTTGTATGTCTAGGTATAGTCTTATTTTTATTTATCTTTGGTAGGGGTCATAGGCTTTCTTAAATCAATAAGTTAGTATCTTTAATTGCTTTTAAAAAATGCTCTGCCATTATCTCTTCAACAGTTCTTCTATAAGATCTCTCTCCTCTCTTGGTATTCCATTTAAACATATGATAGACCTATCTTGTATCTTGCCTTCTTAGAATTTTTCTTTTCTTTCTTTCTTTCTTTTTTTTTTTTTTTTGTTGGTTTCTTCCTACTTGATTCTGGATTTTTTCCTCTGACCTATCTTCCAGTTTACTACTTCAACTCTGTCTTCCCATCTCCTTCAGCATGGTTAAGTCTGTCTGATAGACACACTATCTGGAGTCATTGAGGGTTTCTGACTTCTGTTGTTTTGACTAGTTTTCATTTACATTGTCTTGTCTCCTTTTGTGCCTGGTTGCCTTTGATTGTGTCTCAGATATAGTATTTGAAAAATTATTTATGAAAATATTTTGAGGCCTAGGATGACATTACTTTCCTCTGAAGAATATGTTCATTTTTTCTGCCAGGTCCTAAAGCACTAGCAATCTGGGATTACTTTAATCCAATTTTAGGGATTGTAATTTTCTGGACCATTCAGATGACTTGAAGCTAGGCTACAGTGTCTGCAAG
This sequence comes from Lepilemur ruficaudatus, assembly GCA_963574885.1. Classification (NCBI taxonomy): domain Eukaryota; kingdom Metazoa; phylum Chordata; class Mammalia; order Primates; family Lepilemuridae; genus Lepilemur; species Lepilemur ruficaudatus. The sequence goes on from CAUYRT010012474.1 coordinate 33,297, forward strand.
GACTGTTATAATTTCAGTTTATCCTTATGTCTAGTAAGCAAACCTTGGGGATACTAGTGTCAGGTATGGAGGTTTTACTAGGCAGCAAACCATACTCTTGAATGGGTCTGGACTCCAACTTTTATTCTCTACCCCAGGGGTTGGAAAACTATTTCTATAAAGGACCAGATAGTAAATATTTTAGACTTTGTGAACCAATCTTTGTCTCAACAGTCAACTCTGCCATTATTCTGCAAAAGCAGCCATAGACAATGAGTGAATTAATGAGAATAAATTTATGCCAATGAAACTATATTTACAAAAATACGTACAAGGTTAGATTTGGCCCGTGGGCCATAGTTTGCCAACCCCTGGTATAGTCTGTCAAAAGCTCTGCTTGGACTCTCAGCCACCTATTCTGAAATTTTAGATTAGCACTAAATGCTGTGGCAGCTCTCCTTGATCTACCTTGTTAGAGGTCTAGGGCCTTCAAACATGTGTTGAGTCTTTATATTTTGTCTAGTTGTTCTTAGCAGATTTAATTTAAAAATCCTTGTCTGCCATTACCAGAAGCTAAAGTCATATATGAGGTAACCAATATTAAAAAACAATGAGAATATCACCCCCCAATCTTAAGAATAGAAGTTTCTCGAGAAAATATATCTCATTGGCACCCTATATAAACGAACTACTCAGTACGCAATGGATTCTCATACTCCCACCCACTGAAGTGTTCATTTTCCAGTGCTCTTACAGGAAATATTTTTACCTAATCGTGTAGGATAAATTATGTCTCACTAAATATCCTAGGCCTCACAGAACGTTTCCATTCCTTCTTACCATTCACCAGGTGTAATGAAAGTACACTTGTTATCCTAAATGGGTAATATGAAACTGATGGATTTGCTCAATTTACTTTCTAACATGAATTTTTCTCTGCAGGGAAAGGGACGTATTCGTCGAGGAAACTATCAGAGTCCATCCTCTGCTGTTGTAGTTCGGTTGCCTTCTGTGTCTGATGTCCCAGAAGAGACCTTGACTAGCGAGGCAGCCATGGAGACTGACATTACAGAACAGCAACAAGCAGCTATGCAGCAGGAGGAGAGAGTACTGACTGAGCAGATTGAGAACTTACAGAAAGAGAAGTAAGTATCCAGGAGGAAGAGGAGAGACCAGTTATTTTCTATTTTCATTTCCTCTCTTTTTAAATTTTTTCTTATTTATTAAATATCTCCTGTGTACCGAACCCTGTGTCAGATGATACAGGAGATGTGGAGATGACAAAGGCTTGTTGCCTGTACTCAGGTAACAGTGTGAAAGTTGTCATCTCAGGGAAGGAAGTTCCATGAGCTGGGAGACCTGATTCTGCTACAGTGATGGTCTGGAGAGGCTGACTGCGAGGAGGACACAGTACCACAGAGTGTGTCAGTCTTAGTCAAGATTCATCTGGCAGTAACAGTGGAGAGCTAAGATGAGGTACTGGAGTCCTGACAGGCCAGAGACCAGCCTCCATAAACAGATTTGTTTTGCAAAGAAGAATAAGAATTCCTAAGGTAAAATAAAGTCCCTTTCAAGAATGGGCATTATTCACACATCCATGAAGGAAGGTTATTATCCAGAGTTCAGTATGGCCATGGAACCATCAACTGGATCTTCAGAGAAAAGCAGCAACCCTAGTGAGTGCTGGGGTGCTGGGTAGGGAAATTGGTTGCAATTTAGGAAGGAAAGCTCCTTTACCGCCATCATCACTGGGGCAGAAGTCAGGTGACACTACACCTTGGAGATAATATGATATCCCATGGTTCTCCCTAAAGGTACCATGTACTAGTTCTGCGGAGTCTTTTTTTTTTCTTTTTTTTTTCAAGACAGAGTCTCGCTCTGTTGCCCAGGCTAGATTGCCATGGTATCAGCCTAGCTCACAACAGCCTCAAACTCCTGGGCTCAAGCCATTCTCCTGCCTCAGCCTCCCTAGTAGCTGGGACTGTAGGCATGCGCCACCATCCCTGGCTAATTTTTTCTATATTTTTTCTATATATTTTTAGTTGGCCAGTCAATTTCTTTCTATTTTCAGTAGAGACGGGGTCTGGCTCTTGCTCACTCTGGTTTCAAACTTCTGACCTTGAGCAATCCGCCCGCCTCAGCCTTCCAGAGTGCTAGGATTACAGGCGTGAGCCACCACGCCCATCCTAGTTCTGCTGACTCTTAAGGAGTCTTAAGGAAATCTTTTTTCTCGAGTTCCACAATCCCAGGTCTAAGAACTTGGTTCCTGAGGGGATACAAGACTGTTAAAGTACTTTTGTCCATCAGGATTGATTCTGGAATTTGGGCAAGCTAAAAAAATAGCTAGGATTCAACTGTGGAAAACATGAACAGGCAAAGGTGGTGTACATTGACTGTGAGCTATTAACGTATTGACTGCCATTACTAAGTAATTTTTTTCCTTGGGGCCACAATGTTTTATTATAAAAATAGAATGAAAACTTCAAAAATAAAACAATCCTTTCTGATTTAATGAAAAATTTTATTATTTTTTATTGTTTCCAGTACATGCAACTTAAAAAATAGATCTTGTAGCTCCCAAAATGAAGAGGCGTGTGAGTTACATATGCTTCATGAGGCCCTGGGTTCAAAACTAGCATGAGTTAAATACAGCTCACATGGCAGCTTAATGTGTTAATATTTGCTATAAGACTGGTCCGAAAAGAGGACCTAACTCAGCTTTGATGAAGATAATATTAGAAGTATTGAAGGATGAATAGGAATTTGCTGGGAAGGGGAAATTCTTCCCAGAAAAAGGAAAAAAATACGAGCAAAGTTTCAGAGATGTGAATGCACACAGCTTAGGACAATTGTGATTGCAGCAGTGAGTTGCTGGTGAGACTGTCCTTGAAAAGATTGTCCATGGATCTCAAGCTAGGTAAGGGGGAATTGAAACTAAGAGGGCTCCGAGAGGGGGTAGACTTGATTAAAAGGAAAGAATTGGAAGGATAAGGAGGTTGTGGACAGAGTGGAGTATTGGATTGGATTCAGAGTTTGTATATTTCCGGGGAATGACAAGCTCCAGGCAGGATCTGTCCATTGGAGAAAGTTGCTTACATTGGCCAGGCGTGGTGGCTCACATCTGTCATCCTAGCACTGTGGGAGGCCAAAGCGGGAAGATCACTTGAGGTCAGGAGTTTGAGACTAGCCTGAACAAGAGCAAGACCCTATCTTTACTAAAAATAGAAAAATTAGCCAGGCATGATGGCACACATCTGTAGTCCCAGCTACATGGGACATTGAGGCAAGAGAATTACTTGAGCCCAGGAGTTTGAGGTTGCTGTGAGCTGTGATGACACCACTGCACTCTAGCCAAGGTGACAGAGCAAGACACCGTCTCAAAAAAAGAAAAGTTGCGTAGGTGGAGGAAAAGATTGCTAGAAGTTACAGACATAAAGGAACTTTGGTGTTAGGGTATTGAAGTTTTTACAAAGATATTAATTGAAATAGATCAGGGTGATGTCAGGCAGTAGTAAGAAAACAATTTTAGGAACCAAGTACCAAAGACCCTGAGGGATTGAGGAGGCATGACCAAGAGGTAGGTGAGTAATGTGATGAAGAAGAATTGAAAATGCCATAACTGGAGAGGTCGTAGTTTCAAAGGACAGAAAAGATCAGTCAGTGTTTTACTTTATCTAGAGCTCTCTCTGTGGTCAAGGTAGGCGGATATAGTCTGTAGCCAGTCAGTAAAGCTTCATGGAATATAGTTTAGGAGCTGGAAGGAATCTTAGAGATTATCTAGTTTAACCTCTTTGTTTTTTGGTTGGGGCAACTGAGGTCCAGAGAGAAGAAAGTAGTAATACTTCTCCTGATGCCATTATGGAAATTATGAATGAGTTCAGAACCCTGATCTCCTAATTATTAGTCCAGAGTTCATTTTACCAAAAGATCTCACAGCTGCAGCATCTTTCTTCCCCCTACCCTCAGCTCTATTATTGTTCCTAGATTTGCTGTCTGTCATTTCATCTTTTAGGCCATATAGTTTTAGCCTTCACCATTACTTTGGCATGTAGATCCTTATCACCACCTGAATGGGAACAGTAAGAAATGTGACTCTCTTTGCTACTTAGATTCCTGACTTTCATGGAAAGTCTTTTTTCCCTATTATCTTCCTTTCATTTCCTATCAAATGCTAGTGGATTTCTTGATTGTATCTTACAGGGAGGAGCTAACATTTGAGATGCTTGTACTGGAACCCCGTGCCTCTGACGATGAAACCCTGGAGTCTGAGGCCTCCATTGGGACTGCCGATAGCTCAGAGAATTTGAATCTGGAGTCTGAAGGTGCCATCTCTGAGAAATCAGGTAAATGAATATGGTAAACCACAGACTGCAGATTTGTTTTGCAAAGAAGGAATAAGAATTCCCAAGCTAAGACAAAGTCCCTTTTAAGAATGCAGTGACCCTACATGAACAGTTAACAAAATCTTGGAATCACTCATCTTTGTGAAGCTTACATACAAACTATTCATCAGACCAACCCATGATATAATGCAGTCTTGTGGTAATTTAATATTTTCTCCTGTATTTACCACAGAGAAAAGCCAATAACTGCAATACATGTCTTACTGAGCCATGACCCATTTTCTAAGGGTGGGTGGCAGGAACTGTGCCCCACTGTGAGATGGGACTGTATGTCGAAGGCACATCTCAGGGAACTGTAGAACTTACTACATATCCTGGCAGTTTAAAATGATAGTGACTATTCTAGGTCTCTCCTGGTGACACAAACACCAGACTTCCTTGGGGTTGGTTCTGAATAGATATATGTAGAAGTAGGTGGTGAGCTCTTCTCAGGTGATGACTGTGCACAAAGTAGGTCAGCCTGGACCCTCCAGATCTTAGCCCACCCAACTGCATGTGTAAACAGTGACACTTCATACATAATGATTTGCTTTAGAGAGAACTGTCATTTATAGCTTTGGTCTCTTTTTGGCATTAGAGAGGAGCTTACCCCTTACCTCCCTGAAGGCAGCTGGCAAGTCTGAACCTTCAAGCAAGTTGCGAAAGCAGCTAAAAAAGCAGCAAGACTCTTTGGATTCAGTAGACTCTTCGGTTTCCTCTTTATGTCTGTCTAACACTGCATCATCTCATGGAACCAGAAAACGATTTCAGATTTATTCCAAATCACCGTTCTATCGAGCTGCCTCAGCTGGTGAGGCCCTGGGAATGGAAGGACCACTGGGCCAGACCAAATCCCTGGAAGACAGGCCTCAGTTCATCAGCAGAGGAACCTTCAACCCTGAAAAGGGCAAACAAAAATTAAAGAATGTGAAAAACTCACCTCAGAAAACCAAAGAGAATCCAGAGGGGACAGTCATGCCTGGCCGCAGGAAAGCTGTGGACCCAGACTGCACTTCCACCCAACAGCTAGCGCTCTTTGGAAATAATGAGTTTATGGTCTGAACTGGCAGATGCGTTTCCCTTCATGGCTACAGAGTGGTAAACACATCTTATCTCCGGGGCTTCTTCACATCACCTTGTCCACAATAGTTCATGCTAATTGTGGGTCCAGCCTTTTGCCTAAGCATGTGGCTAAGACCTGTGTGCTGAATTCCTGGGCTTCCTGCAGAAGTGGAAAGTCTTCTTGAAGCCTGCTGTGGATGGTGCCAGCTGTGCCTTGGCTGCTGTATTTGAGTTGAGATTTCACTAAACAAAGCCACCTAGAGCCTGGGGATTTTGGTCAGTTGCAGTTGCCTCTCCCCCACCCTCTTTTCCGTTCCCAGAGGTGGCTGTTGAACTAGGTGGGATTTTGTGGGCCTGAGGGACCCTCTGATTTCTGACATTTGAGAATAACATATAAATCTTTCTTAACCATGAAAGCAAAAGCCTCTGGGTTTATTTTGAGATAGTTTAGGAGCGGGGTGGAATATAATTTTTTTCCAAGGATTTATAGACAAAAACCTAAGCCCTCTATTTTAAGATTTTTGAAAAACATTCCATGTTATATTCTGGAGAAAGTAAAAAAGTGATTGTTTCCATTAAGTCATCCGAGTGTGTCTCAGACATCTGATTATACAATGAAGAATAGAGTACACGTTTTGTTTTTTGATGATGTTTGATGTCATAATAATCACTGCTGGTTTAACTCCTGTTTAGTTCCTGACAAATATATTGCATGGGCTAAAGTGTCGGTAGCCATACTATTCTTATGTTTCCTGGTCCTAGGATCAGATTCCTCTTTTTTTTTAATTTCCCAGAGATATGGTGATCTCTACACATGAGGGTTTCATCCTAATCCATTCAGGCTTTTCTCTTTGTATAGATTAAACTGAAGACCACATATGAGCCTGTTCATCTGCTGGTGAATTCCCACCACAGACTTAGACAAATAATGTGACCATTTAATCAGTTCTTTGCAAACATTCACATACAACATTGCATGAGTAAGTGTTACAGAAAGCTGCCAAAAATAAAAAGGTTTTTAATATCACCCATCTAACTTTTATCTTCTTTTCCTCAGACCATCAGTATTAAATAGATTTTTTTTTTAAATCAAGGACTACTTGAAGCTATTTTTTTAAATATTCTGGTTATTGAAGTTTACCGTAAGTATGTATGTGTAGCAGGCATATTTCTTTTTAACCTTGCGCTTCCCTCCTTCTCACGAAATTTCTTCTCACAAATTAGGGGCCACTGGACAGGGGGTGAGAGCCACTCATCATCATTTTCACCACTGGGTGGTCTTCGTACACCTGAGTTATAAAGCATTTAAATGTCTTAGCATTTGTGGGATTAGAAATCTGTTTTTGCTATTTATAATATATGAAAAATGAAACTGATAGCCTTTCTTAAGTATGTGAAAATGTTTATTTTTAAAGTTACTAAATGCATCTTGTCTAGCTACTTACATGCACTGTTCTGAAAAAGAGCCTTTACCATCTATAACCTGTATTTTGGTTATTCTTCCTTTTCACACTTCTTTAATTTGAAGTTATAGAGATATTAAGTCCTTTGTTTAAGGCAAAGTCTCTCCTGTAAACACAACATTGAACCTCATGCCACTGCTTCAGTGGCTGCTGGCCAGCCCCAGAGGTCAGACATGGAGCATAGTTCTGAGTGGTAGCTAAAGGTAGCAGGAGTCTTGCCTCTCCCTGGTTTGGCTTCAGAATTGAGCCAGGGAAAGGAAGCTTTTGAAATCTCCAGAATGATGATTGTTAAAGAGTAAATGTTAAGTCTTACGTCCCACAAACATCTGCCACCTTGTTCATGTTGTCCTGAGGAGTAATAAATGTTAAGCCTTTAACAATCTTAAATTTGAAGAATCTGCTAAAGGAAAACCCCTCAGTATGGTATGCCAAAGCGGGATTTCTGGTTCCTTGGCCCGGTGCCAGGCCACACAAAGTGCGTTTCGGTATCCTTGGGAGAGCAGTGTGCTACTGGGCGTTAACTGTTACTCTCCACTTGCTCCAGAATGTTGGTTAAATGCCATATTTTTAAAAAGAGATTATCCTTGCTGAATAATTTTCTTTGGCCCAGAGGAATGGCCCGGGGAACACATCTTGGCACATGTTCTTCCCTCTAAATCTTTGTGAGGTTTTTTGGCAAGATTAGTTTTTGGCAGTTAAAAAACTACGTGTATAGGTCACTTTATAGGAGCTAGGTGATGGATGTTAAGAGACTTTATAATTTTTCTCAGGGACCTGAAGCCTGAATTTGGATAAAATTAAATAAAAAATATTTGTTTTTTGGTTGCTAGATTTGTGGATTTCTAGTCATTTAACAAGCTACCAGGATGGGGAGTGGGGTGGGGAAGAGAGATCCACAGAATTGTAAAAATAGTGAGCAAGTGTGGGCCCTCCCTTTGAGGGCAAGAAAGCTGTTGTTCTCGTGGGATAACAGGCCTTGTTGGCCTGATAAAGAGATGAAGCCATACTCTTAAAAACCTTTAGAACCAAATGCTGTATCTACTTCCATCTCTTCTTAACTGGTCCTCTGCATGGTTAAAGTTATGTCACCATAAGGTGATGCTACGTTACAACATTTAGGATTAAGCTATTTAATCTTAATATGTGTCAAATTTGTGATTTCCTATTGCTTCTCCTTTGCCTATTTTCTTTCTCAAATGCCTCGAAGGAAATCTCCGCATGGCAACAGTGGGGCAGCCCCACATTTGGAGCTCATACTCCCAAATGCAGAGCGTTGTAGTCACAGCACACATTCCCAGCCTCAAAACCTGGATTGTCAATTCTGCCCTTTAAAGCCAACGTATCCCTGTAATTGTGGTATGTATCTTGGAAAGTGTAACAGAAACAGAGAAGTGTAATTTCATTCTGTGTCACATAGTAGCAAATTAACAGCAAATACAGGCAGGGTTCAGGGAGGTAACATGCTTGGTTTGCAGTGTACTTTGTACTTCCTGCCATTTAAATTATTTTGCCACTTTGGGCTTCTGAAAACACAAAGGGAGATACAGCCCTCCCACTATGAGCCTTGCGGAGAGAGACAGAAGATCCTGAGGTCAGGGGATAGAATACCAGAGCCCTTACCTTCTCATGCTTTGGAAACCTGCCATAGCTCTTACCCTGCTGGAAGATTAGTAAAGACTTCTGTGTTTCATCACAGTAGTGTTGGTTTTGCTGACAAAGATAAAGAGGGTCACAGAAATGTGTTGAAAAGATGCAGACCAGCAAGGTTCTGTAGTCCCACCTCAGTGCCTGTGGGCTGCGTGTTTTTAACTATAACTAATGAATGTGTACCTTTCACAAGCACTTTGGTGAACTAGAGAAAAGAAAGGAGTCTCAGGATGTGTTCAAAGCTAAGAGAGTTTTACTTTTAAAAAGAAACGTAGTCCAGATGGCTTTCCTCATTGTCCTCTCTCTTTTTCCTTCTTGGTGGAGATCTGGGTGTGGGGCATGCATCATTCTGTATTGACAAAAATGTGTTATGTCCGCCCATACTTTGGTGACAACTCCCCAGCACTGTACGCCAACACCATGCTGGCCTTCATAGTAAAGTTCCTTGGTATTTGTGGGAGTGGTCTTTCTATGCCGCTAGAATATTTTTCACCACTTTTCTCTGGAACCACTCCCTCATTTGATTTGGTGTTAAAAGAGTAATAGCGGCCAGGCGCGGTGGCTCACGCCTGTAATCCTAGCACCGTGGGAGGCCAAGGCGGGCGGATCGCTCAAGATCAGGAGTTCGAAACCAGCCTGAGCAAGAGCGAGACCCTGTCTCTACTAAAATAGAAAGAAATTAATTGGCCAACTAAAAATACATAGGAAAAAAAAATTAGCCGGGCATGGTGGCACATGCCTGTAGTCCCAGCTACTTCGGAGACTGAGGCAGAAAGATTGCTTCAGCCCAGGAGTCTGAGGTTGCTGTGAGCTAGGCTGACGCCACGGCACTCTAGCCCGGGCAACACAGCGAGACTGTCTAAAAAAAAAAAAAAAAAAAAAAAAAGTAATAGCAAAATGATGATTGTGGAGATGGATCTCTTAGGTCTTGATGGCCTCTTAGTTGAAACTGTTTTCAAAAAAGCCCCACCTATGGGCCAGTCACCTTGCTGTCCATCCATACTTAATGCCTATTTATCAGCCCTCTTATGTCATATAAAAGCTGCACCTTTTGAACCAAGTATTTGTATTTACTATGGGAAAGGTGTGGACTACAGTTTAGTATTATATTATTTTAATGGATTTAAAGTAATTTATAAGTATGCTGAGTGTAAATTTTTAAAAGACTATGTATTGTAAAGGACATATCCTGTGAAATATAATATCATTTTACTGTTTAATAGAATAATTCTATAAGAAGAATGATTTATCTCACCCACAGAACTGATTACCTTCCTGATGCAATCAACAGGCACTTTGTAACTTCCTTTTTGTTTTTATGGAGGGGATGGGGGAACAAGACATCATCTGTATAAAGTGCAGTTTGTGTCACTCAAAATATGCACTGTATGCCTACACAAAAGCAGCTTGATGAACAAATCACCCCATGGCTCATTAAAGAACAAAGCTTCCAGAAGCAGCAATATGTGTGGTTTGTTTTCTCACCATTCTGGCTTCCACTCCAACTTACTCCAACTCAACATGAAAAAATAACAGTGAGTTCATAGTTACACTGATGAGTGTTTTAAAAAGGACCCAACCCCAAATTGACAAAGTACAGAGGTAGGTAGTAGTTATTTGAACTCAACTGAATTCAAGTGAAGATGAGAGTCAGGGTGTTGGTTTTTCTGTTATGGATACTAGCTGTCAAGATTTCAAATCATCAGTTCAAGGCTAGATGGGCAGGGAAGGCATTAAATCTGCATTTAGGATCCTTACCCAAATTGAGGCCATGTGAAGAAGTGGCAAGATCTGTTAACAGAAGGCTTAAGGATTTTTGCTGAAAGATAGCACAACACATTGCAATAGAAACAAAAATTCTAACCTTTTTGTTTTGTTATCTGGAAATCAGTTCTCTTCCCCAGGTTTCCTTCTTGAGATGGAACCCCTACTGACACTCAGGTTTCAGTGTAAAGGGCAGTGGTACTGGAAAGCTTGCTCCGAACCTTTGAACCGGGTTAGATGTCTTGTGTCCTTTACAGCTCTTGGTGTTCACTGCGTCAAATACTTGGTATAAGCCTCTCAAGGCAAGAAGTGTGGCATCTTGCTGACCTGGTCTCCAGCACCTAACAAAAGGTGCTGGGCACTTAGATATTGAATGAGAGAGTTGAATAGGATCAGTAGTTCCCAAATGCCAAACCAGGTCTTGGGTGAAATGGAAAAAAAAAAAAATTAATGTAGTGAATTTTTCCCTATTGCCAAATTTATTCAATTTTTTAACATCCGATGTCATCCTCATTTCTTTTTACATTAAATTTACATTTACATTTTTGCATTGAGGTTACATTACTTTGAAATAGGAATAGCGAATGTTAGTTTCTTAAAATTTCCTTGGTTAGCCAAATAAAACCTAAAAATAACATTTTAAAAACTTGGTGCTGAGATTACTGAGTCTACAATAAACTTTTCTGATTATGAAACCCTGAAAACAGGAAGGTGTAAGATGCAGTTGTAAAGAAACTAGAGCTTTGGGTTTCGTTTTTTGTTTGTTCCCCTATATGGGTGGCAGCACAGTGTCTTAGAGCCAGGGATATAACCCTGAAGTAGATGAGGCATATTTAATATCTGTTGAATCTTGTAGGCATCTCAGACTCATAGTCAAGAAGTGTGTCATTTCCAGATGCCATGTGGCCATTCATCCATTCAACAAATACTTAGCACCCACAGGCACTGTCCTAGGTGCTTGTGGTACATTGGTAAACAAAACAAAGATCCCTGCCCTGTAGAGGTTGCAGTTTAGTGTGGAAAACCAATGATGTCCACCACATGGAGATGACTCATCCGTAATATCAGGGTTCCATTATCAGGTTATATTTATTAATTTGCATAAGCACTTCTTGGCATCTTTGAGTCTTTCTCTGCCCTTCCTACCTTGAAAGTAAGAAGTGTCTCATGAATCTGAAAACTGCAACTTTGATTGAAAATAAAGGGCCCCAGGGACTACTTCTGTGGTGTTTCATGACCAAAAACATTTCTGGCCTTGAGGGCAGAAAAGAGCTTTCAAATCATCTCCTCTCTTAGCAAGGACCCTACATGCAATGAAAGCCATTACCCATCGGAATTTCAGTGAGGCCAATTTACAACGAAAGGTTGAATAAATCCTAGGATACGCTGAGAGCTGTACCCATGTTAGGAAAGCAGAAGCCGCTCAGTATATTATAGGTGAGATGGATTTAGTACAGGTGTGGGGAACCTGTGGCCTTCTACGTCCTTAAGTGCAGCCTTTTGGCTAAATCCAAATTTTATAGAACAGATCCTTTTATTAATACATTTATGTTCATCTTTTATATTTTTATTTTAAAAATGAATATTTAAAATACCAAAGAATAAAATAAGTTTCAATGAAATAATCCTTCCAGACTGACTGGCACAATTAGAACCTTAGGAAGTCACAAGGGCTAAACTGATGGCTGCTACGCTCATGATTCAGTTCTAACTTCCCCCGCCTGACTGGCGCCACCACTGCATGAGACTGGTTGGTGAGATTTTATGGGGTCTAGTACACCAATCTGTTATCAGCTTTTGACAGCGGTGCACTGGGTTTTTGTTTGAAGTAGGATTTGTGAATAGTTGCATGGCTGAACAGTATTTTTTAATTCTGTCTGCTTAACAGTCCATCATGTCAAAGAAGACCAAGAGAATGCTGAAGGAAGAAAACAGATTTTTTAATGAGGATTGATTGGGAAGATGATTTGCTTGCTTTGTGATACTGCAATATTAATATTAAAGAAATTCAATGCTCATCAGCATTATAACACTCATATAGACCACAAATACTTTAAATTAGAGGGAGAGGCATGAAAGGTGGTATTGCAGAAATTAAAAGATCAAAAGCAAAGACAATTCTTTCAAGTAGCGAGACCTGGGAATAATGCCATGGAAACAACTTTTAAAGTGTGTGTGTGTGTGTGTGTGTGTGTGTGTGTGTGTGTGTGTGTATACACTTAGGGAAAAAAGGAAGCCATTCAGTGATGTAGAAATTGTGAAAGAATGTGTTGTTGAAGTTGTAGGATGCTTAGACCCCGACAGTGTTTCAAAGTACAAACAACTGCCTCTTTTAAGGAGAACCACAAATGATCAGCAGCATGAATTAGCCTTCAACTTAACAATTTTATGCAATACTTTAAAGGAAAATACATATTATTTAATCACTTTGGATGAATCAACTGGATACTACTGCGTTGGTGCAGGTTTTATCCTTCATTTGGGTCATAACAGAAGAATTTCTTTGCTATGAAGAGTTACTCGCTTTGGACACTCTTGTGAACAGAGCACTGGGAATAGATTTCTTCAGCAACTTTCAAGATAAATGTGAAGTTGGACTGAATTTGGTAAATTTAGTGAGTTTATGTACAGACAGTGCACCTTCCATGACAGGAAAACATGAAGGGTTTATTGCTCTGATAAAGTATTAGCAGATCTAGATGCTCTTTTTTCTTTTCATTGTATTTTGTACCTCAGTGTATCTCTGTGTATCTCATTGTATTTGCAAAATCTCTGTGCTAAAGCTATTCCACTATTTTTTTTTTTTTGGCAGCATACATGTGGTGCTAGCTATTCCACTATTTTAAGTGACACTTTGCAACAAGTTATAAGGATTGTTAACTATATTCATGCAAATGCATCATCAGTTTTGTAACATGCTAAAGTTGAACGATGAGGTATTCAGTGTGGATTTGCCTTATTGTTCTAAGTGTTGGTTATCACAGGGACAGGTGTTAGCCAAAATTTTATCTCTGTGAGAACAGATAGTTAAATTTCATGAGGAACAGAATCACCAATGTGAGTTATTGGAAGAAGATTTCTATAGGAATGCAGTATTTCTGTGTGGTAATCATGTCAAATCAGAACGACTTGAATATTTCTTTGCAAGGTAAAACTAAGTCTATATATGCTATATGGCAAAAAATCCAAGCATTTTGAAAAAAGATATTTTTTTCTGAAAAAGTTATCAGATAAAGATAAGAAAAAGATAACACTTCCTCAAAAGGAAATTTCGGGTGAACATTTTCCCCAGTTAGCAAAGGTCACTGATGAGCAGGATGATATGTGCAAATAATTTGAAGAATACACAGCTGTTATAGACCTATTAATTGGAAAATATGATGCAAAGTTCTCTGACTTTAAGAATCATGACATCACACTCAAATTAGCATTTTAGCCTCACCTAGTTGATGTCACCAAGGCACCTAAAGAACTACAGATGGAATTGAGTGAACTCTCGGTAGATGATATTTTAAAGTCATTGTTTGATGCTAAGAAAGATCCAACATGGAAAAATGAAATAGAACACATGCCTTTGGCATCATGCCCCAAAAATGCTTTCTTGCTTTACAACCACTTATTGCTGCAAATCTACATTCTTCTACCTATGCCAAATTAAAATGCCCTCAAGGTCACAAATGACCGATACCTATCTAGAGGATCAACTGAAACTGTGGACCTCTATGCTGCAACCAAATATTCAAATGCTTTCCAACAAAATGCAGACACAATAAAGTCATGAAAAGGTTAGTTAACTTTAAAACTAACAAATGGTTTTCATTTTTTGAAATTATTAAGTACACAGTAGTTAGATTTTTACAAAATAATGGACATTTTTAAGTATATCTAATTGAAGTTTCTTGAATGGAGCCTTATTTGATTGCAGCTAAATTAATGCAGCTTCCAACATGAAAAGGTTCCCCACCCCTGATCTAGTATAGAAATCAGGAGGTGACATAAACATCGGAAGAACTGGGGGAACAAAAAGATCAGAGAAGCTCCCACAGAAGATCAAGAAAGCCAACACAGATCTCAGCTAAAAGTTCCAGAGTTTTCAGGAGTTTGGCTGGAAGCTAAAGCAATTCTGAAGAAGAGACTGCTATGAAATCTCCCATCTTCCCACAGATCTAGCTACAATATCTTGAAAGAAAAAATGGTTTCTCTTCTTTTGACCTTCCAAACTTCACGTAAGTGCCTTCCATTAGCAGATCATAGAGGAAGAGGATTCTGGAAAATGTAGTGCCTGATTTCTCTGCAATGAAGAAAAGTCTTAGAAGAGGGGTAGTAATGATGTCAGCTTGACAGCAGACAATCCAGCTTATGGACCTACTCTACTTCTCCACAGGTTCCTCCTGGAGAGCCCCCAGATCTCTTTCCCAATGTAGACTTGCAGTGTTCACACATCCTAGACACTAGCCTGTGAACTTCAGCAGCTGACCTTTGCAGTCTTACCATGTCCTCAAAAGCCAGACTATGCAGGGCTTATCTGGTCATATCTAAACCATGTTTCTTGCTAAGGTGCCTTTGGTTAGCCCTTAAATCTTACGGATAAAACTTTTGATAGGGAATCTGAGAGTATAATGGCATTATAGACCTTAGATGACCCGGATAACAGGCCAGTCTGATGTTTTCAGGAGATGGAGAATCTCAAGTAGTTTGAGTGTTCACGTGAGAAGGGCTTAAGCTGGGCAGCATTTGCCACGTTCGTTCCTCTCTGTGCACCAGCCTAGCTGTTGTTGTTTCCAGAGCAGACAGGATCTGTCAGCTCGGGGAATTCAGACAGGCCATAGGGCAGGGAACCCCTAGGATTTCTCCGATTTCTCACATGACTTTTTCCTTACTGATTTCAAGCACTTCTTTGTTGAGCCGATTCCAAGGATGAAGGGGAAGTAGGGAGGAGGCAGTGCCAGAGTTAGGCAGCACTAAGTGGGGTCACACCAAGGTTTGAGTCCTCTCTAAGTCTTCAGACACGGGGAGAATTGGTCCCTCCTTCAGAGTTAACCTGAGGCCTAAATAACGATGCATTTACTCAGCTCACGGCCTGCTATTACATTGCCTGATACATGTCAACTTTTTAAAATTATTGTTTTCTAGATCTTCTGGGTCCTAGAAAAGAATGAGGTTTGTTTGCACTTCATCTTTCTATAAGGAATTAAGGAGTGAAGGAGAGGCCCTTTCACAAAAAGTGTCTATAGCTGCCTTATGTCGAATTGGAAGGTGTTCACCTTTATTTATAAAGGGGACGAGGAAGGATTAGGAAGGTGAAGACAGAGAGGCTGTGGGGTGACGGAATGCCATCCGAAGAGAAGCTGGGGTGTTGAATCCTGTGGGAGGTTTCCCACTGGGCTTGAATTCATTGCACCTGCACCCTGACTTGGTGTAGAAACCAGATGGAACTCAAAGACCTTGAGCTCATTCCCTCAGTGTCCTCAAAGGGAGAGCCTTGACCACATTTATTTCTCTGCGTTATTTTTTTTTTTTTTTTTTTTACTTTTTTATTGAGGTCTAACAAAATACAGCAAAGTGCACAAGTCTTAGGTGCACAGTTCCATGAATTTTTATGTATGAATACAATTGTAAAACCACCACCCAGATCAAAAGACAGACATTTCTAGTACACCCGAAGGCTCTCTTGGGCCCCTTCCCAATCAATCCCCTGGCCTTCGCCCCACCCCACCCACAGATAAGCACTACTCCAACTTCTATCACTATCAGTTAGTCTTGCCTGTTCTTGAACTTTGTCTAAACGGAGATTGTGCCTGGCTCCTTTCATTCAACTTTTATGTCTGTTAAATTTATCCATGTTGACCCATGTATCAATAATTCATTCTTTTTTATTGCTGTTTTTCATTATATGAATATACCACAATTTATTAATCCATTCTACCATCGATGTACAGTTTGGGGCTATTATGAATAAAATTGCTATGAATTTTCTCATAGTATCTTTGGATGGACATTTCTGCTAGGTACACATACCTACAAATGAAATTGCTGGGTCAAAGGGTAAGCAAATGTTTAGCTTCAGTAGATTGTTTTTCCAGAGTGTGTATAAACATTTTACTTCCATCCCCACTAGTTTTTGAACATATCACAGAGGAGCTTCTCCATTGGAGTATTCCCTATGGTCTTGCGGAAAAAGAGGAGCTCAATGCGTTCAGAAGTGATAAACCTCAAAGATGGGAGGAGTAGGAGCAATTTCCCAAACCTGAACAGGAGAGAGCACACCATCAGTTTTATCACCAGCCTCTGAGCACTAGTTCCCGGGGTGGCGCCCTCCCAGGAAAGGCAGGGGAGGAAGGTGGGGAGAGATGAGAGGCACCCTGGGTGGGTCAGGACGAATTTCGAGGGAAGGCCCCATTCACTAGACGAGTTGCCTCCACCTACCGCTGACCCATTGTGAGCCACTGCCAACCCCCTTTAGTTCAGGAGTGGGATGAAAATAATGAATAAGTCTTGTTTATTATGTGTAAATATTAGAAAGTAAGAAGGTATTTACATTAATTCTATACAGATGGTTCGTTCAACTTTACCATGGTGTGGAAGCAATAAGCATTCAGTACGCTCCTCGACTTACAAAGGGGCTATGTCTGAAAATGCATTTTCTTTTTCTTTTTTTTTTTTTTTTCGAGACAGAGTTTCACTCTGTTGCCCAGGGTAGAGTGCTGTGGCGTCAGCCTAGCTCACAGCAACCTCAAACTCCTGGGCTTGAGCGATCCTCCTGCCTCAGCATCCCAAGTAGCTGGGACTACAGGAATGCACCACCATGCCCGGCTAATTTTTTCTATATATTTTCAGTTTTCCAGCTAATTTCTTTCTATTTTTTTTATTAGAGACGGGATCTCACTCTTGCTCAGGCTGGTCTCGAATTCCT
>CAUYRT010012475.1:0-29290 GCA_963574885.1 Lepilemur ruficaudatus
ACATGTGAAACTTCAGAATTCCAATGGGAAAAGAAAGCTTTATTTTTAAAATAAACTTCTACGGTTGAAAACAAAACCAGACAAGCAGCTCAGAAAGAAAGTGCTCTGAATTGAATTTCAAAGTGTGCCTTTGTGTCGGGAGCCCCTCTCCCTACTCCCAGCCACAGCCCTGACTCTGGCCCTCATTTGCTCTGCTATCGGTGACCTCATAGCTGGGCCGGCCCCATTCTCAGTGCCGCAGTCTGCAGCTCCCTTTATACGCTGCTGCTGCTGCTGCCACCCTCTCCCTAAAGCCCACTCCGGACCATGTTGCCCTTCTACTCAAGGCTTCCACTCTCATCACTGCAGACAGTATACATTTTTTATTTTGCATATAAGATAAAGCTTAAACTCCTGGCTGTGGCCTTTAAGGCTCTCTAGGATCTGGTCCAACTTATTTTTCTAGATTTTTCTGTCTTACGCTTTATGTTTAAGATAAACATGATTCATCAACTGTCCCTAAACCAAAAACATATTTTTCTACTTCTATGCCTTTGCCCGAGCTGGCGTCACAGGCATGCAACCTGTGCAGTCACACAGGGCCCTGTGCTCAGAATGACCTTGAGCTTGGTTTAATGCTCCATGTTGCCATCATTACATTCTTAATAATTTTACCTTTGACTTGTGTTTGGCAAGTGAATTCCTGCAGGCGATGCAGCATGCACACGAGCGTAGGAGATACGCTTAAAATGCCTACCTGCGACCTTTGATTTCTACCCCATTTGCCTAGAGCATTTGTGACACCCGCAGGCACAGAATTCTGGTGGCCCCAATGAGTGGGAGTTCAGCGAGATCCAAAGTAAGTACAAAGTAAGCATGTCACCTCTATAACTAAGTTGCCAACCCCTGCAGGTCACGCTTTTCATTTGAACCAGAGCTTGTTTTAAACACAGAAAACAGACAGTAGGGTTCCCAGAAACACAAAGGACCAAGGAAATCAATCACATTCTTTCTTGCTCATGTTACTTCCCTGTGTTAGCCAACTGCTCATGCTGAAAATGACGACAGGGAAGGAAAAGAAAGAAGAGGATAATTCCTTTCCCTTTCAGTCTTTCCTTCCTCATCAGTAAGCCACAGCATAAAGAGTGTTCGCAGAATGTGAACTTGTCAGGAAGGGAAATAAAAACAGCTCAGCTCCATGCAGTGTTTCCATTGGTCTGGTAAGAAGGAGATACATACGCATGTGCAAGCCATGAGATAAAAACTGTATAATTTCGATGCTTCTACATCAAATGCTCTTATATTTGCGTTTAAAACTGACATTGCACAGTATAAAGATGAACGGTAAAATTCATGCTGATAATTTAAACTTTTAATTTTTCTTTACTCAGAATGACATTAAATAGCAAATGGAATAAACACCACGACAAGTCGAGAAAAAATAAATAAAACACCATGACAAGTTGAGAGAGAAACTGCAGAAGAAAGAAAGAAGCTTTATATTTTAGTACCTTCAGCGGCACTTTTTTCCTGCTTTTCCAACAAGAGGGACCCCATTTTCATTTTGCGCTGGACACACAAATTATGTAGCCAGCCTTGGCCTTTGCTCAAACTTTTTTCTTCTCCAGAAACTTTTCCCATTTCCCCTTTCCTCTTTGCTGCTTCTCAATGTCTGCCTGTCAAAATTCAGCTCTTATTCATCAAGCCTCCATTCAAATGGCTCATGATCCAGAACTTTCCCTGATCCCTCCAGAAATGATTGCTTCTTTAGCATCAGCAACTATGAGGTTACCTAGCAGGGTAATTTGGAATACATCCCATTTCCCTTAATCAGTGTCAATTAAGCCTTCTTTTATTTTTTTAAAGATGGGATCTTGCTAGGTTGTCCAGGCTGTAGTGCAGTGGCTATTCACAGGCACAATCATAGCTCACTGTAGCCTTGAACTCCTGGGCCCAAGCAATCCTGCTGCTTCAGCCTCCTGAGTAGCTGGGGCTACAGGAGCACGCCACTGTACCAGCTCAATTATGCTTTCTCAAGGGGAGGGATGGTGAGGTTCTCTGCCTTCCCTGCAGCTCTTTGCACAACTTGTCCTTGATCAGCCCTTAGTAAGTGTTTGCCTGGAGAGGGCAACAACAGAGTTCAGTACTATCCATGGCTTCAGGCATCCACTGGAGGTCTTGGAACGTATCCCCTGCAGATGAGAAGGGGATACATTTCAGAGATTTGGAAAGATTCAAACTTTGGCTTTGTTGTTATTAGCTGCAAAATCTCTTTCTCTCTCAACTTCCTCATTGCTAAAATGTACATTAATATCTACCAGAGGGTCACTCTGTAAATTAAATCAGAAGATATATAAACTATATACAGAATTAAATCAGAGGTTACGTAAAGCAAAGACGCTGACCCAGACGTCTTCCCCTCACCTTCAACATGCTATCCGTATTTCCTTTAGCATTATCATGCATGTCTCCACACTTCCTCCATGTTCCTTGTAACTCCAAAAGTCCGATTTTAGTGTATTTGCTCATAATCTGTGTAATCATTTTCAAAATATAGACAATATTCATGCAATGTAGAGGGGGCAGACTGGGAAAACATGAACACCCCAGAATCTAAGCTGTTGATCAGGTCCATGGACTGGAAGTGAGAAGACCCCATTTCTTAGGGCCATAAGCTACGCGGCCATTGCACAGATCGAAAACACAAAACCTATGGAGAGAAGTAAAAGAATTCACATGGGAACAAGGAAAGGAATTCTCAAAATAAGAACACAGATTTAAATGAAGACAGAGTGTTGCAAAAGGGGTTCTCTGGAGGCATCTATTGGGCACTGCCTAACAAGAAACGGCTCAGTCGTTTTTTCCCACAATTATTGATCAACTCACAGTAAGAATCTTGCACAACTTTCACGAAAGCAACTTATGATCAAAACTGAGGCTGATATTTTTACTTTCAGGGATTCCCATTTTTTATGCCATGAACCCTTTTGGCAGTGTGATGAAGCCCTTTAACTCCATCTTACAATAACATTCTTGATTATATAAAATAAAATATGTACCATGACAAAATAAATCAACTAAATTGAAATACAGCTATCAAAATCTTTTTAAATCTGAAAAGACCAAATTTTTTATATAGTATTACAAAGGCATCCTTCATGCATTAAAAAAAAGATCTAGTGGCAGAGCTAATCTCCAAGAATTACTCCAAGAATTAATGAACATAAATGATATTTAGAAATGACTGCAGCAACTAGAATATTCCATGAAAATATCAGTGATTTCAATTGGTAACAAGGTCACAGGTCCTGTTCCTACTGGTGCGGCTGGTTACTCATATTACAATGAGAGAAAATGATAACTTTTAGGAGAGGTCGATAAAAATAAGGATGTATTTTTTTTCTCATTGGAGTCCATGGATTCCAAGTCAAGAAATCTTGCTCTGGACAAATTAAGTCAGAAGGAAGGAAGAGCATTTCCTTGCCATATGCTTGACCATTATGGTCTTCTCCAACCTTGGTGTGGGCAGTGCTTCTCATTAATATCCCTCAGGATTTCTCCCAATTTCCCTTTGGCTTTGAAGATAACAACAAAAAAATGCAATGTCTTCCTCGTACTGTCCTGCAGGAAGCAGAGGCTGTAGCAACAGCCACAATTCCTCTGGAGCCAGTATTGAATCCGTCTCTACTGTTTTGCCCGATGTGGACAAATGGTGTCGGTCTGGTCCCCCACGTCTCCCTGAATTCTTTTATCCAAATTTGAAATAACTTTCTTAAAATTTCACTTCTTGAGTGCCCCTGTTCTCTGCTGCAGCCTCTAGTATTTAGCATATTCTCTGCATTTGAGGAGAGAGTTGTGAGGAACAAGATGGTCATCTGCCTTGTTCTGTGGGAATCTCAGCAGCCACATATCCAGGGGGACTCCATGCTGAGGGAGATGTGGGACCATCTGCTCCCAATGCAGCAAGCGTGAGGATGCTCACTGCTGGCTCTGAGGGAGCCAGCTCGCCCCTTCTGATGCTCCAGGTCCTCTCCCACTTCAACGGACTGTGGCCCTGGCTTTAGGGTTTGCTGAAACACCTTTATCTTAAAGAGACAGCTGTAAGGGCAGTCCAAGTGTGGCCATGGAGATGATTGGGGTCTGTGTGAAGACATTACCTTCTGCTGGTTGACCTTCTCCCGGCACCGTATTGCTTGCCCTGTGACTCCAGGACTCATCTGCTCCTACCCCCCGCCCCCCAAGGCATCCAGGGTACCAGCTGCAGGCAGCCCGTGAGTCCCTACCAGAGGCTGCGTGCAAGCCCAAGCCTTCCCTGCCACCCAACCAAAACTTACGTGCTGCCTGCTGTCCAACTTTTTCAGGGCTCTGCTTTTCAGCTCTCCAAGGTGAAACCTAATTATGTGAAACAAGATAAGGTACGAGTTGATGACAGAGGGGCAGTCACCGGGGACACACTGGGTAGGTAGCCCAGAAAATGTCCCATTTGGGTTGTTTTGCTCAAACAAGTCACACCAGTTGTAACATTCAAGAGTAGACCACAGGGTTGGGGGAAAGAAGAAAAAGGAAAGAATATGCATGGCTGATAATTAAAGATAATCGTGTGATTTATAACCCAAACCAGAACAGTTTTGAGAGTGAAAAGTGTCCCTATTGATTTTCCAGGACAACAGCCACAAACCAAGGTTTATGACAACCTTACCCTTAGAAGGTGCTGAATGTGCAAATTTTTGTGAGTTCATGTGAGTTTTTCTGGGGAAGGAGGTTCCTAATTTTCATCATACACAAAGAGGTTCATGACACATAAAACCAGTAGTATATACACGGTTAGAGTCAGGTGGCATGGTGGAGTCACAGGGGGGATTAAATCTTCATTCCAGAATTTAAAAGTGTGTAACCCCAAGCAAGTGACTTGCCTCTTCAGGCTGCTGTTTACTCATTTAAGAAAATGAGGGCCGGGGCACGGTGGCTCACGTCTGTAATCCGAGCACTCTGGGAGGCCGAGGCGGGAGGATCTCTCAAGGTCAGGAGTTCGAAACCAGCCTGAGCAAGAGTGAGACCCCGTCTCTACTAAAAATAGACAGAAATTAATTGGCCAACTAAAAATATATAGAAAAAATTAGCCAGGCATGGTAGCACATGCCTGTAGTCCCAGCTACTCAGGAGGCTGAGGCAGGAGGATCGCTTGAGCCCAGGAGTTTGAGGTTGCTGTGAGCTAGGCTGACGCCTCGGCACTCACTCTAGCCTGGGCAACAGAGTGAGACTCTGTCTCACAAAAAAAAAAAAAAAAGAAAGAAAGAAAATGAGGATAATTCTTTGCAGATATAGATATAAAAAAGATCTCTATGTTCAATTGATGTTAAATGTGTATGTAATTAATATATAAATATTGTTTTCCTCTTCTTTCCCTGCCCTCTAATACCTTTTTCTCTTATTTTGTGCATTAAAACAATTATATATAATTATTACATATAACATATAATTTATATATTATTTAATTATAATTTATAGTATATAATTTATATGATATATAATTAAATTTTATATATAATTATATAACAATTATACATAATTAATTACACAAAGAAAAGGTATTTATAATTTCACCGTCCTAACCCATTCTCACCCTTCTTCCTAGTTTTGGATTAAATTTTAATGTCATAATCAGTCTACATACAATTTCACCTTCTGTATTTATTCTCCACTGAAAATAGAAATCGCATATTTTTCTTTATTTTCATAGCGTCACGAGTCTATAAGGTTGATGCACTGTGATGTATCTTGTTCTTTATGTTACATTCCAATTTAATTTTAATTAAAAGTGCAGTGGGCATCTTTATCTTTTTTTTTTCCTTTTTGAATAATTTCCTTAGACGCATAACCCAATATGAGATCAGAGTTTTCAAAGGATGTGAACATTATTACTACTCTAGATGTGTGAAACCAAATTGCTTTTATAGAGCTGTTGGATTAATTTACACTGCCCTAGGCCTTTACGAGTGTAATTAATTTCACTCTAACCTGTTCGACATCAGAAATTATTTTAAGTTTTTAGTTTAACTTTAGTCATGAATTGGTGCCTTGGCTCAGTTTAGCTTGCGTTTCTTTTTATTACCAGCAAAGTTGAATACGAACAACTTTTAGTATGTACAATGTTAACTTCCCTTTATGTAAGTTTATTTTGCCTTTTTCCCGTTTATCTATTGATTCTGTTGTTTCCATAAATACGGGTTTTTCATAGATACCAGTCATTAGTTTTAACTTCTTTTTAATTTCTTTTCCTTTCTTCCTCTTTTTATTCCTGATTATAAAACTAACACTTGATTATAAAAAACAAATATTTCTATTAAAAATAATTTAAAATAGAAAAAAGTCCACTACCTGTCACTATGTAAGCTTTAGCATATTTTTGTATCTTCTTTCTTTTCTAAAGTCAATATAGGTGTTAAGTATTTTTATCTGATTGCAAAAGTAAGGTCTATGCTGCACACTGCTCCACTATATGGATATACCTTGATTGTTGGTTCTACTGTTTCTCTCTTGTGGGACATGGAGGTTGGTTCCAATTCTTTACTTTGACAAACAATGTCATTCATACTATTCGTGGAAGTAAATCCTTTTTTTCTTATTTGCAAAAGCTAGAATCTCAGAACTACGATTATGTGTCAGAGAAAAGAAACAATTCAAAATTCTGGGTATATGTTGCCACTCTGCTTTCCACAAAGATAAGGACCAACGTAGGGTTTGTCTGGCATCCCACAAAACCCTCCTCTTCAGTGAGTACAGGTTTTTAAAAATCTTGCCAGTTCGATAAATAAAAAATGGTACCTTATTTTCTGGCTTTGTGTTTCTCGGATTACTAGTGAGGCTGAAAATATTTTCACAATCTGTATATAATTTTAAGAATTTTTTTATGTCTTCTGTTCATTTTCCTTTTGTGATTTTGATTTTTTTTTCTTTTAAGAGGTTTTTGTGAATTAAAATATTAATCTTTTGTCATTTGCTGCAAATGCTTTCTTCCATTTGTTTTTTGCCTTTAAGTTTATCTCTTCCACATACTGAGTTTTGAAATTTTATGTAATAAATTATTTCTAAACCTTTAGGGGAGTTTTTCCTGTTACTTCTGGGCTTAAAAATCTTCTTCCAACCACATATCAATAATTATTCACCTATATTTTCTTCTGGTTTTGTTTTTCTGACTTTTTTAATTAGTAACTCTTGAATTTATTAAGCATTTATTCTTGTTAGCGTGAAAGGTCAAAAAATTCAAATTTTAAGTAGTATCATCATTTTCTATGATACTACTTATTGAATAATACTTCCTCCACTGATTTGTCATATCGTCTTTAGCATGAACTCCCAAATATTTTAAGATCTCTTTCTAAACTATTTTTTCTGTTCCATTAATTTTCTTATTCTTGGACCAGAATTACACCATTTATAAATCTACTTTAACACCTAGTAAGGCAAATACCCTCATTCTTATTTTTCAAAATTTTTGTGTTGGTTTTTATGGGGTTCTTTTTAAATTCTTTTATCCAAATTTGAAATAACTTTCTTAAAATTTCACTTCTTGAGTTAGGTGGTATCTCATTGTGGTTTTGATTTGCATTTCTCTGATGATTAGAGATGATGAACATTTTTTTATATGTTTTTTGGCCATTATTCTGTCTTCTCTCATGGTTTGATGCATGTTTAATGTTCTGGCAGGCGTAGGTGATATTGGGTATATTTTATTGGGTCATGTTGTGTGGCACATGGTATTTAATGCTCCCTTTCTTAGCGATGCTAAGGTTGATCATTTGATTACCTGGTTACCACCAGATGGGTCCACTCTAAAGACATATGTCCCCTTTGTAATTAACAAGTATCCTAAAGAGTGACAGTCTAAGGCTATGTGACTGTTTTCTTCTCCAATAAACTTTCGCCCAATAGTTGCAACACCCATTGATAATGCTTGCCTGAATTATTACACTGGAGTGTGGCAATTTTTCTAGTTTTGTCACTCCTTCTGTATTAATTAGCTGTCATTCTTTCAATAATAGCTTTCTGTCTTCCTTTGCATTTATTTGTTTGTATGTTTGTTTAAGTATCATTATGGACTCATAAGTGTTTTTTTCTTTAATTCAATGTGTCAAATAATTACTATCATTATTCTTTCTGGTATTCAAATAGTGCCAAATTTGGCCTGCAAGAGCCTCTTCAAACCACCATTTGTGTTCTTTCCCGGTTCTCTGGCACAACAATATGTTCTAGGTTCCCTTTGTATGTTTCCTGCCCACAATGTGAATCAGCCATTTCTTTAAGGAACACTGGTTATTTTTAGTGGAAAATGCCTTTTGGAAACCCATATGTGGACACTAGGTGTCCTACACACACGTGCACAACACGTGCACACACATACCTTCATATATGTATATTTCTACATCATATTTTCTTATGGACCCTTCCAATTCACATTCTCAGGGCTGTTATCTTCTCCTTTTCCTTATCCTCTTTCTTCTTTATTAGTCTTCTAGGGCTGCCATAACAAAATACTGCACACTAACTTAGCTTAAAACAACACAAAATTATTCTCCAACTCTTCTGAAGGTCAGAAGTCTGACGTGGGTCTCCATGAAGCTAAAATCAAGGTGTCGGTGGGGCTGCAGTCCTTTCTGGAGGCCCAGGGGGAAAATTCATTTTCTTGCCTTTTCCAGATTCTAGAGGCCACACTTATTCCTTGATTCCTGGCCATTGCACCTCTGTGATCACTCCTCCATGGTCACAGCTCTCTCTGACCACAGCCTTAAAAGCTTCTCCTCTTTTAAGGACTCATGTGATTAAACTGAGCCCACCCAGATAGTCCAGGATAATGTCCCCATCTGAAAGTTAATCACATCTGCAAAGTCCCTTTTGCAATGTCAGGTAACATTCATAGGTTCCAGGGATTAGAGTGTGAGCATCTCGGGGCCATTATTCTGCCTACCATCTCTTCCCTCATTCTTTGTCTTATTAACATTTCCCTTCTCTCACAGGGAAAATCCTGACTTCCAACTTCTTCAGTATATTTACACATTTTCTCTATCCTACAATATACACAAAATAATTTGAGAATGATGACAGTGATAACACTAACAACAACAAGCCTACTAAGTAAATCTCAAGAATTCTTTGCAATTTTTGTTGCTCAGAATATATCTCACTCAGGTGTGTAGTTGAAGTACTGTATTCCAAAATTAATTTCTTGTATAGCTATGCTATAGATTTAATATACAATTAGGTTCAGCTTTTTCTATTTGTGTTCACTTTTAGGGTTTGCTTTTTCCATCCTTATTTATTTCTGACATGTAAGATATATGACTGTAAAGAGTCATGTTTTCTCTGTTCAGACAAGTCCCGGTCCCATCTCAAAACCCTCCACCCTATTTCTACCCACTCACTACACAGTCATTCTTATTAGTCTATGGTTTATCCTTCCTATGTTATTTTTGAAAAACATGGATGGACATGCATGTGGGGTTTTTTAATCTTATTTTTACTTCTTTCTTACCCCAAAGTAGCTAAGTGTATGCACTTTTTTGCTCCTTGCATTTTTAGTTAGCAGTACATCTTGTTCATATGTATGTGTGTCCCTATATATGTACATGTGTATATATGTGTATGTACACAAACATATACAATATATCCTGGGAGTCACTGAAAATCAGGTAGTCATGGAAATTTTGAAAGGAATAATTATGAAGTTTTTAAAACACCTTCTGTATTGTTTAACTTGTTACAACAAACATGTATATATTTGTGACTTAACTAAAAAGAAGGAAGTACATTGAAAGAAAATGTCTTCTTTGCATGCCTCTGCCCACCTCTCTGCTCACCAAGACAGAGCTAATCCTTTATCTATGTTTGCATAACGTTTTGTATGTAACAGTAGTATAGCAATTTTTATCTCAGTGATTTTTGACAAGTCATTTTCCTTTCTGGCCCGTTAGTTCCTCAAATGTATAAAGTCTTTTTTTTTTTTTTTTTTTTTTAGGGCTGGGTTTCATTGATTGTACCTGGCACATGGTATTTTTCTACTTGCTTATTTTACTTGAAATTTCATTAGAAATTTATTCAGTTGGTCTACTTTATAGTGTCTACTTTTAAGAATGGAAAGCATCCTTACATGTATTGGTTCACCAGGGAACTAGTTGCTTAGAAAAGGTGTGAAAAGTTGGGTGGAGGAAAAGATCAACAGTGTTTTGATTCTGGAATTGAAACTACAAGGAAGGCAAGAAGGGAGCATGAGGGTCTTAGGTATTCTAGGAGGAAAGGAGGACAAACCAGGAAAGGAAAAGAGGGACACAGAAAGAAAAAGGGCTGTCCCACTGCGTTAACTATGTGAGCCATGCACAGCATGGAAGACCTGCTTAGATGGTAATGGGGGTGATGTTTGTTAGAGCAAAAGTAGCTCTCAAGGGGCATTTTTTCCAGATGCTAAGAAACTGAGGCCCAGAGCGATGGAACAAGTTGCACAGGGCAATCCCTATTAATGACAGACCAGGAGCCAGAACCTCAGTCTTCTGGCTCCACCACACACCCCAGAGTTGAGGTGATCTTTCTTGTGGTTCCAAGAGGGCCCTTCTGAAATCAAGCAGGTACTGCCATTGCCCGGGAGTGGGCAGAGAGGGCCTGAGCTGTCTCCCCTTTCAGAGCACTTTGCAGCTGCGCTCTTAATCTCAAAGCTGAAATGTGTGTCTCTGTGTTTCTTGTCCTCCTCCAGACAAGTTAGCTGTATTTGTGGAGGTGCACTGTTCAGTCTCGAAGCATTGTTTAAATTTAAAATCAATAAAGAAAAGTGAGCCAGTGAGAGGCACGGGCTGATTAGGTGCTGTCTGTACGAAGAGGTTTATCCTCTGCCACTTTTATGTTGAAATCCTGAGAAATGCGAAGACGATGGAGCAAAGTGAAAACAGATTAAAAATTATGTCAGATACCAAAATGCAGGAAAAGCAACTGCATCTTTGACAGGTAATCAAGAATTGGGTGACTTCGCGTTCTGATTTGGCATAATGATGTCAACATATTCACACATACGCACTCCGTGTGCACATATAACACACACGAGACACACACACAGAGTAGACACACAACATGTATTTAGTACATTGTATAACACAGTTTACAGAAAGGCACACAGAGCGCACATACAACAGTGCACACAAGCACCCACGCGCCCATATTCAGCACACGTGCACATAAAACATGCAACACACATTAGTGCATGCACACACATGTCACCTACGCCAAGTTGTGCTGAGCATTACTATAAAGATATAGCTCTTCCATCTCCCAACTTACCGTACATTTTTATTTCGATGAAAAGATGGCAGTAGCGGGGGAAATCCCTTCATCAGAAAATACAGTGAAAAAAATTCCCAAGACATTGTCATGTATTACTGGTTATTTTTGGTGGTTAAGAGAATTATTTGAAAACAAAGAAGCCTTTCACAAAGCCTCTAAAATACAAAAGATTTAATAACATTTACATCTGTGTATCAGCCATGTCTGCAATGCAAGTCATGAATAACACATAAACCAGAGCACGGAAAGAACAGAAGTGCTCACACATCATTTAAAATCCAACCCACCCCATCGTCAGTGGAATCAAATACACAGCAGGAGCAGTTCCAGTTGATACACACACAATATAGTCATTGGGAATGAAAACATATTAATTATGTTCCTTAAAGTTAGGAGAGAAATGGCAGGATTCACTAGACCTGTCCAACTTCTCTGTTGAAAATCTGTACCAAAGAGTACATCGTAGGTTGCCTCTTTATTTTTTTTAAGAAATTGCAGGATGAGTGTTTGTGTGTATTTGTCTTGTTTTACTGTTCATTTAAATCTGCACTTGGGGCTCAGCCTTGCCTCTTTGTTGTGCCAAAAATGAAAGAAAGTTGGCTTGTGACGATGGATCTTTGTTACAAGTGAGTAACCTGCAAAAAAGGAGTTGATTGTTGAACAAGGACACTTAAAACAATACCTGCACCACCCTCGGTGGTATATTTGGAAATTCACACTGCTTGAGATTAGCCATGTAAAAGTACCCAGACCTAGAGTCCGTGTAGCAGCGTGTTTGACCAAAAGGGAACTCCTTCCTTAGTCTGATGCAGGTAATTGTCTGAGGCCCAAATTTGGAATCATATGTTCCCAGGTCAGTGCACTTGGCCCCTGTGCATTTCCAGGGGTCTCCTAGGCTGGTGAGAGGTGCTTACCCTCTACCACAGGACAGCCTCTGGGGCCGCAGTGGAGAAGGATGGGTTGATTAAACTGGATGACTTTCATGTGGGCGTTTGCATTTGATGTTTGTTTGTGTTTATTCTTTAAGTCAGCGTTGTTGTTTTTTGTTTCCAGGAGTAAGAGGATATTCAAATAATGTTAATCTCAGATCAGCATTTTTTGTTTGCTGGTTTTTGCTTTCATGTTTGTTTCCCTTTCCTCTTCCGCTCACTGTTTCCCCTCCTATCTCTAGGCCCTCTTTGACAGTGTCAGACCATGGCAGAATAGTTCAAAATGAGCTCTGCAAATGTCAGGGAACCCCTGCCTCTTCCTCCCCTATGTATCTCACTTCAGCGTGAAATTTCAAGCACTTCCTAGTCCTTACTGCTGCAAAAGGTTAATAGTCGTCTTTTTTTTTAATGTGCTATAAATGCTCAATTCCTAAGGATAGTGTTTCAGGGCAAGTTGAGAGTAATTGCTAAATAATATAGTCATTCTCTTTTTAAAGAGTAATACTTCCGTTGTTCCAGATGCTTCTGTGTGAGTGTGCATGCAGGTGTGTGTGTGTATGCATGTGCACACATGTGTGCATTTGTACAGGCAGGCATGGGTGAAGTCTTCCTGGGGCGGAAGCCACAGTCATTCCATGGGAGTTTGCACATTTACGTATTTGGGTTTTAAATGTTGTGCCGCATCCTGGGCTTTTTAGGCACTGCAGATTATGTATAATAGATGACCTGCATTTACAGAGATGTGTGCTATACAGATGTAAATGTTATTATAGCTTTTATATTTTATGTTCTTGTTGAAAGATCATTTTGTCTTTGAATAATATGGCCGTTCAATTTTTTTTGGGGGGAGGGGGTTATCTTTGAAAGAGAATATGAAATGGATATTGCACATCATATATTTCTTAAAAGTAATTTGGAATTTTAGGGTCTGGGATTGGGGCTGACTGATACACTGCCGTGATGAGATATAACCCCTGGAAAATAACAGCACCAGCACATGCCTGCATCTGTCTAACCTCATAATTCACTTTCACATTGGATTATGGATGTCTGCGTTCAGTGAGTCTATCTTCCCTTTAGGTATTATTTCAGCCCTTTGAGATAATAAGGAAAGTTTAATTGCGTTGTTAATTGATTTTTTGCACAACATTATTACCTTGATTGATTGCAGAGTTGATGAAAATGTTAGACACCGGCAGCGTGGAGTATCAGCTGGGCAAGGAGTGGGAGCCTTGTGGAGAATAGATAACCTTGATGTTAAGAGCTATATCCTTCAGATATGTCTTCCCTTGACATATTGATGGCCCTTGAAAAGGGAAAAGCTGATTGTATGCAGAATGCAATCATTAAACCCACTTCAGCTCGCTGTTGATTAATTTGTTTTTTCCTGAAGGATCTAGTTATAGGGAAGGCCTCGCTTGTACCAACCACAGCCATTTTCCAGGTCCCAGGCTGTGCTTAACCCTCTAGGTGAAGAGAAATAATGAGACTGGCTCGACAGAGACAGGACAATTATCTCGGAGTGTGCAGAATGTATACTTGACGCTCACAAGGCATCCTCACCCTCGGGAGCATTCTATTTCCTCTACCCTAGTGCTTATTTCCCCCCAAAATACCAATTCTTTAAAATGCTGATGCCAAGGAACTCTTCACTGCGACCTGGGCTAGGATGAAAGGGTAACTTTGGGATGCCTGGGAAGCTTTATTCACTAAGTCTCCAGTGGTGTCAGGAGAAGACATGGCACTCAGGATCTTTTATTATACATCAGGTAAAGCCTCGCATAAGCTTGCTCCCACAACTGGAGAATCTGGTTGTTACTGGAGTGTGTGTGGGGGGCGATGATAAGAATGGATTTCTGGAGACAGTTTATCATATTTTCAATTACTCCTCCATGGCCCTCCTATATGACTCTTTCTAAGAAAAGTTGATTGAAAGCTGTCATCATTACTGCAGTGTCCAGGGCCATCTTCATGGCACCAAAAATCAGGTTGATTGATCAGTTGGTCTACCAATTGATTAATAGGACTTCTTCTGTCCTGTTTCTCTCCCCTTGACTCACACCACTTCATCTGTAGCTGCCCAACCCTGGACAGAGACTTGAAGGGCTGACCGTATGGGTAAAAGAGTTGGCTTTGCCAACTCCAGAAGAATGGATGCTCATAGACATGTGGTAATTCTAGAGATTCTAGAGGCCTCCATCTTCTAGGGATAATGGGTGGCTTTCCCTCTTCTCACCCAAGCTTCTATGCTTACTACGCATGGAACATTCTGACTTACTTTGCCCTCTTCTTCCCTTTGTGGCTCTCCCAAATATTCATGTAAACCAAATTTTAATTGTACAGCATTGTTGGAGGCTTACCGAAAGTTACATCACCTTCCTGGAGTCCTGAAGCCCCCTAGGAGAGGTCACATGGGCTTCAAGACAGAAGAGAAACAGCTCACAAATCTGCCAGTACCACACAGCACCTTGTAGACAGAATTCACTCTCTGATCCAAAGCACAATTTCTCCGTAGTCTGCCTCACCCCCTTGGTTAGGTGTCTTTCTTCTCCTGAACTAACCACTGGCGCTCAGGGAGTCTAATATCCACAGAGTCTTGGCCCTCAATTACCATAATGGCTTATAATGAGATTTTGGCCAAATAGCAGGTAGCAGGTTATTACTTCCTGCTCAGCGTGGGCAATGTCTACGGCTGTTAATTTGTGTTGCCGAATGTGGCTCAGAGCTGGGCATCAAACTGTTAGAGCCAGATGTATTCTATTAGGTGCGAGGCTCACATTGGCCCATGGGCAATTTTTTTTTCCAATATGGAAACATGTTAACTCACCACAGGGTGAATCCTGACAAATTCAAGCCAGCCAAATAAAAGAGGTAATATCCCAAGCCATCAAAGTAGTATGTTCCAGGGACAGATAACACCTGGTACCACCCACTGTCAGCAATCTCTCTCTAACCAGGCCATTTCACTGATAGGCAAAAAACACACCCCTCTTAATATTGCTGGAGAGACTCTGGTGCCTTCAATAAGTTTTAATGAGCCCGATCCTAATGAAGGCCCATATAATGTGCTCTGCTACTATTTACCTTGTCTTTATCTTGGGCAAAAAATTTATGTAGGTTGATATTGTTCTTATAAACTGTCTTTTGTTATTAATTCTTACTTAACCTACAGTTTCTTGCGTTGACATATATATACACACACGTATGTATATACAAATGCATGCGTACATATATATACACACTTTTTTTTTGAAGCTGGTTAGAGGAAGGGGAGTTGAAGATCAGGAAACAACAAAAATATTTTGGCATTTGGCAGTGAGATTAGCTAGTGTCCAAAAATTATGCTGTGCTTTCTGCAACAACAGACTTTTGGTTAATTTTTTGTAATGCAGACTTCTTTCAGTTAGATCATGTATCAGCAGATTCCTTTTGTTTTCCTTTTGGAGAAAGTAATTTAGGGTATCCTGGAATTAGGAAAGATTATAGTAATATCAGTACAGGAAAAGTTTGTTTGGATTCTAATGAAGGGCAGATGGAAGCTGGACCAATAGGCCCAAGAAATAAGGCCTTTTATCCAATCCTTGCAGGGTTGAATTATGACAAACCCAGTTGTTACTGAGTCTGCTTAATTTTATTTGAGAGGTTCTTTTTTGCAGCTTGAAAAATTAAAAAAAAAAAAAAAAAAAAGCAACTTGTCTTTGTTTTCAATGACTCTCTTGAGAAATTTCAGCCTGTAGCACCAGACAGAACTGTGGATGTTTTCCCCCCTTTTGATGTGAGCCCTCTAATAGGAACAGATCTGAAACCCAAAAGCAAATTTCTGCTTGAGAGCAAAGCCAAAATTCCCATTCAGACTCTGCAGGAGGACCCCCACTGCTGAGATTTGTTCATAGAAGATTCTGTCAGTTTAGGGGGAGTCTGAAGACTTTCTGGGAAATTTTTCCTGCAAGTTCTTTTTTTTTTTGTTATACTTTATACATCAAGGTTTCCAGGTTCAGTTCTATTCTACTTATCCAAAAAAAAAAACCTCTTTTCTTCTCTTAATGTAATCCACACATCTCTTAAATTTAAATTTCTATGTTTTTTGTTTTATTCAAAAAGCTGGAACAATCTTTTGTTATGGTAATTTTTTATTTTTAAGTACCATTTGTTTATGGATTGCTATTGGAGAGAAAATTAAACCTCCATTTACCAAAACTGAACACACTAGGGCCTTTACTTAACCAGATTTTTATCTCTAAATTTGGATAGCCTTGATTTTATAAGAATAAAGCATATGTCAAGGAATTTGCTTTTTAAAATGGAAAAGGGGCCCCATGTAGGTTGTCCTAAACAGCGTTTCTTGAAGGTTCTTCCCCCAACATCAGCATCACCTGGGAACTTGCAAAAATGCAAATTCTTGGCCCCAACTCAGACCCACTAGATCAGAAATTCTGGGGATGGGGTTTGGCTAGCTGTGTTATAACAAGCCTTCTAGGTGATTCTGATGCACAGGCAAGTAGGAGAACCATTGTCCTGGGGAGAACCCATGCAGTTGTTTTACTTGTAAATGACCAGGGATGTATAGTAAATGAGGGGTTCAGAGTACGTATCCTGAGGCCTTTTCATCTATTCCACAACAGCAACAGCAACAAAAAATAAATTGTTTGCCTACAAGCCTACAATGTCCTAGGCTTCATAGTAAATGGGTGAAAAAACTGTCTGTCGTCTTCAACCTTTTGGAACTCATAAACAAGAAAACCTAAGAACTTGAGAAATGGTCAATCCGCCGTCTCCCCACCCCAGCCAAACTTCCTAACTGTGTCATCTTCACTATAAATACTCAAAGAAATAATCAGTTGTGGTCACTTTGATGTACCTAGTAAGACAATGAAATTGACTTTGGTCTTAGATGGTGTGCTACCTGTGAGAGAAAGCTCAAAAAGGTTTCTAGTTACCCATGAGTTAAGGAGATAATTTAATTAATTGACTAGAGCCCAACGTTTCCCTAGTGCCAGTCAATGGCATGACTGTTATCTAGGAAAGTGTAAGGGAAGACAGTGCGTGACATCCGCTTCACGCTTGCTCCCCGGACCACTCGAGAGGCTTCCCGGCTGAGATGGGAGCCACCTGGGCTCAGCTCTGCTTTCCCTGCCCAGAACAGAAGGCCAGTAACTCCAATTTTTGTTTACCCCCTTCCCTGATTGAATCTACTTATTTTCATCCTATAAAACTCTAATTTAAAATACCATTCCCTAAAATTTCTCTACCTTTATTGTTGTTTAAAAAAATGATGATATGTTTGAAATCTCTGGGAGCCATCAATACCTCCTTCTCCTAAAGGAAAGTCATTTGTTGTTCGAGGCATGAAAACAGTCACTTGGCCCATGTGCCAGAGACCAATGATGGAGAGCAAATGAGGATCAGACAGCAGCTGGAATTATTATTTTTATTTGAGTAGCTTCTGCCTCTCTTTTCTGGTACTCTGGACCAGGTATTCTGAGAGGGAAGACAATAGCTGGATGGGCTTGAGACAGGGAGGGCCTTAAAAGGAAGTAGCTGTGATTTGTGTGTGTTGATCCATTTATTTTGTTTTATTTTTATGTTTTTTTTTTTTTTTTTTTTTACTATTTTGACTCTCAAATGATGGCACATTCATGCCATTGGATGAATTTTTGTTTGTTTGTTTGGACTTCTGTGGTAAAAATGATCTTTTTCTCTAAGAAATGGGGAAAATCTATCTTTGTTTATTAATTTGAATGCTTCTTTACATTTATGCAGGGGATATGCAAAAATCCCCAATCCTTGAGCCTGGAAGATTAATTAGAGCAATTGTATGGTAAAGAAAATCAGTCCCTGAAACTGAGGCAAGAAGAATCCAAAACACAGGGGAGTGGCGGGTGGCGTCTGGTAGCCCCATTCCCAGAAAGACTTCGGCACAGATTGAGCAAACATAACATATTGATCATTAAGGAACCTATAATTGGTGACCAAAAGCACAGTGTGGCTTTAATGGCCCTCCCTGAATAGTTGCTGTCATTTATTTATTTATTTTTTTTAAGAAAGCTGCCGCTTTCCTAAATTCATGCTGCCCTCTAGTGGCGATGCCTCCGACTTCAGCTAGAAGGGTGGAAAGGTGAATGCAGAGAGAACGGTGGAATGGTGGAGGAGTGGATTTTTTCCTTCTTTCTTTCCTTTTTTCTCTCCTGGCTGAAAGATTTCTGAGTTCCTCAGTGAAAAACCAAGGAAAAATGTGAAGCCATACCACTTGACCACTGTCCGTTTTGACTGACAGCCTGCTTGATGTGACATCCATCACTGAACCACCCTGAAGGGCACTTCAGGATTCTTACCTGATTTGCATCCCATCTCGGCGTGCACTTGGAATCCAGCCCATCTCGAATCCATTAAGCCCCACTTAGAGTACACATGTGGGAGAGAGGGGAGGCACTCACACCACACTGGCCTTGCAGTCGAAGTTTCTCTCCGTGAAAAAGTAGGTAAGAGCGAACTGATGTCAGATCGGTGGTGATCTTTGAAGTTCTAAGGAGACCTCTGGTTCTAGGGAACAGAATTGAAAGAATAAATAATGATTTTGAAAAATAAGCTATAAAAGCAAAACTTCTATTCCTGTCCTAAAGGCAGTGTCCTATAATTTAGGGACATTTATGGACTAGAAAGGTGGAGGTGCATGGGTTCCTGGTCTGGTTCTGTCACCCACAGGGAAGCCAAGTGGAACCTCATTTTGCTGCACTGTAAAATGAAGGACTTTACCTAAAATGAGGATCTTTAAATTCTTTTCCAGCTTGAAAATTCTCCAATACTGTTGAAGAACTACTTTAAAAGACAAGTTTAATATTTTGTATACAAGCTTACTAAAGAGTATGGCAAATAATACAGGTCCTTATAGGAGAGTGTGAACACATTAGTGTTTAGGAAGTCAAGAGTAAGAACTGTTTCTGGCTTCATCTTTGGCTAGGACAAAAAAAAAAAAAATGTAACCTGAGAATAAAACCCAAAATTTGGACTGCTAAGATGTAGCAGTTTATTTATTTATTTATTTTTGCCAAGGGGAGGGGGCAGAAATTATTGGAGTAAGGAAATATTTACGATGGAGTTTTTGATCTCTCATATATATAGTATTTCTCTGTTTGATTGCAATACAACATGTTTAGAGGTAAAAGCCAAGCATATTAGTGAAGCTCAAAAAAAGGAGCTAGTGAGCCCCCCCCCGCAAACCTGAGATTCTTTCCCATCAGTTCCTGCTCACCTCTCAATACCCTCAATGCAAAAAAAAAAAAAAAAAAAAAAATTAAAAAGCATTGACATCTGAGCAAAAGCATGTTGACTGTTTCCTTTCCAGGATTCACATCATGGAAACATCTGCTTCCAGACAACTTTTAATCTGTCAGCCTAATATTTCTTTGATGTGAAGAGGACTTTGCATGGTCCGGCCAGGTCTGGGTGGGGCCAGAGGCTCGAGGTGGGACAGCAGAGCTTGAGGGTCCACTCAATGGTGCAGTTATTTCTCAGCCTTGGACCAGCTTTTCCATTTCCCGCTAACAGGTCATGTGAGAGAAAAACTTGCCCCCTATTTTTTTCTCCTCTCCTTCTTTTCCCATCTCCTTCTCAAATGACAAGTCTCATTTTGGCTGTCCTAGGAGCTCAGAGTGTGTTTTGCCCAGGTTCCAGCGTGCCACACATCAACGTGCCTGCTTGCTCTCATGAGTGTGCGTGCAGCCCTCCCTGGCCTGGGAGTCTCGCGCCTTAGCTTCGCATGCCTGTCACCTCCGGCACAAATGTCACCAAGATGCTTTCCCTGCTGACTGCTTTCCTTCCCTTGCTTTTTCTTCCCTGCAAACACGCAGGGAATCTGTCCCCTTGTGGTGGAAAGTTTAACTCCCCATCAGGCCTCACTGGGCAGGTCTGAGCATTGGTGCCAGATGCCCTCTTCTCAAAGGGACAAGTTGCCACCACTTTCAGGATGTGGTTGTGTCCTCACCCTTGAAGAGATGGCTTATACTGGGATTTTTTTGCTTGGTGCTTGGTAGAAAGCAACAGTACACAGCCCCACAATTTGGGTTCTATCATGCATCCTGAGTATTTACCTTTGTCCTACATACTCTTTGTGCTAAGGAATGAATAAAAACTATCTTTTGCTCTAATTTATGATAAACAGTGCTGGTAGAAGTAATCAACCCAAAAGAAAAATGACAGCAACTAATCCTGCACATAATGCAATTCATTATGGATGAAAAATGGACCAAAGATTTATATCTTGTTGGTACATTGAAAACCACACAAATTCATGGGGAGGAATGAGGCTTGGTAGAAATAATGAAAACAAAATAAAGTTGAAATGAACTAAAGCTATACATAATAAAATTTGTTGACTAAACTTTAACAGAAGATTTCAGTCTTTCTGTCACCATTTAGATCTGCAAAATTTTCCTCAAGGAAATGGTACTTTGTAAAAATAAAGGACTCGTGCAGATTTAGAAGATACAATCAGTAAAATTCGATGTTTGGCAAAAGTTGATTGAGGATTTAACCTTACTTTAAAAACTGCATGAAAAGAATTGATCCCATTGAAAATGAATTTAGTAAAATAGGAATGGAAATGTTAAAAATAGAAATGGTTTAACTTTCCTTTTAAAAATTGATTAAGGAATTAAATCGGCTAAATGGAGTTTGCTGTGAATAATTAATGCTTTCTCAAAGAAAAATTACGAGGCTAGTTTACATGTTTATATTTATAAGCCTGAACACAAAGCATCCCTGAGATCAAAATGGCAGAATTCACCATTGCTTTGTCCACCAGTGCAAAATATCAGAGTCAGAGGAGCCGGATAGGAATGCCCCTTGTGGGGTTGTTTTGTACGGTAAAGGAAAAATAGGAAGGAAGCATGGTGTGCGGCGGTCACTGGAGTATTTAGCAAGGACAGTGTACGATGACCCTTTCCCCCATGGCGAAGATGACAAGAGTCCTGCCAAACATTGCGGGGCTTAGCAAACACTATGGCAGCCTCGGTACCCCATTCCAACCCAACATGCAGATGATAAACAGAGACACTTGGGCGAAGTCCTGCTCAGCTAGTTTGGGGAGGAAGTCTCACTTTTTCTTTGCCGTCTCCACCCTCCCCTGGGTCAGGGGGAGAGCCTTTCCTCATTTCATCGCCAATCTGCGGTGTCTCAGATGGGCAAAGGAAGGGGAAATATGTCGGGCGTGGAGGAAGGTCTTTGTCCCCCTTCCACAAAAATCACTCCCACGCAACTCCTTCCTGTAAGCCCTTTTAAAGTCTCTCTTCTTTTCATTTCGTCTCAGTGTTTAAGTGGCTTACACTGAAGGAGGAGGATGTGCTAGGAGCTTGTAATTTTGCAGGCTCTGCTAAATCCTGTGTGATAACCACAGCAGAGCTGATAGCACATCACACGGGCTGACCTCGGGGTATTGCTCCAGCCACTTCTCAAGATCATAAAGCATGAGTGTTTATTCCTTTCCAGTTCCCAGTTTATTCACGGCCCGCACATAACAAAGACCAAGGAATGTGCTTTCTGGGGAATGTCCCTTTCCAGTGTATGATGTTTACAGCTCTTTAGGCCGGACGATAATGTTCCCTTCACTTCTCTCTCTCCAACCAGATACTGTGATTGCTTTGTTTTTGTGGGGAAAAAGTGTTCAGCATAAGAACAACAATAGAATTTAAGAATTAAGGCTGTTGCTCTCTGTTTCTCTATTCCCTATTTTAAGAAGGCAAATATTTAATCAGCATATATTTTTAAAGCTTTTTAAACATCTGAAATCATACCAGAAATTAAGATATGAGTGTTCAGCAATTGAAATTCCTAACTTTGTGGATTCTGTTTAAATTTTATATACGTAATAATTTTAATGGTATTAATTTATTCAACAAATATTGATTGACCACCTCCTTTGTACCAAGTCCAGATGCTCCCTGACTTAGGATGGTTTGACCTACAATTTTTTGACTTTACAATGGTGCTAAATGGATACATTCAGTAGAAACTGTATCCCATCGTAAATCTAGGGACTTAAGACTTAGGATAGTTTCAATTTACAATGTATTTTTGACATATGACATTTTCAACTCAGGGTGGGTTTATTGGGAGGTATCCCCATCATTAAGTTGAGGAGCTTCTATACTGTTTTAGGCACTGGGTGTTAGAAATTGGGGCGGAGGGAGAATATTGCAGGGGTGACATGTTTGTGGACATTTAGAGGACCATAGAAACATTGTTCTGGAGCCCTCCTCAATGGGCCTGAAGGACTCTCCTGATACCCTTTTCGTCTCTGTCACTGGGCCGATCCACCTCTTCCTAACACTATCATCACTTTTTGCAGAGGCCATGAGGGGTCTGGTTTCTTCCTTTCCTCATAGAGGTTAGAGAACAGTTGTTCCATGAGGAACCCTCCATCCCTTGTCTGTATCCCAGGGCTAATGGTAAGAATGATCTCCATAGGATCGAGATCTGTTTGTCATTACACAGCCACACTTAGACACTCATGATAATAGTGTTTAACATAATGATCACTAAAATGATGATTACCAAAACTAACAATAATGATAATACTTTAATTGCTCCATTTTCCAAATATAAATATATTGGTCCAACCTGCACTCTAATATCAAATTTGTGTTTATATTTGTACATGTAGATTCTTTTTTTCCCCCCACTACTAAAATATTCATGACAGACCACTTGCCCTGAGCTGAGGGTTAAGCCTTATTTCTATTGAATATGGAATTATGAGACTGGGACTTATGTCAAAGCCAGAGGGATGTAGGCTAGTGAGTGGTCAGCGCTTCTAGCTGTAGGAAATATAGGTTGCAGGAAGGTCAGGAGAAGCCCTTTCCTTGGGGATTTTGGGTTTGTCCAGAGCTTCTCTTCTGTCCAGGCTGTAATATGGGGATATGGGTTGGATGGGTTTCAAGAGCTGACTTAGTCTAAATCAATTTTTTTATTGACTGAATATTGGATTTGCCTCCTGTATCAGGCAATATTGAACCTGATGTCCTTATTTTCATAAGAGAAACATTTGAAAATACTAAATCTCTTATTTCAGAATTACAATGGACCTCTGAGATTATCTGGCTCCTTGCCCTCATTTTGCAAATGGGGAAACGAGCCCAGTGAGGGAAAGGGACATGTATGTGGTCACATGACCGTTAAGGACAAGGCTGGATTTAAATGCAAGTCTTCCCCCACCGCCCCTCACCACACAGACAGTTGAACTGCGGCTGGAAGCGCGAAGCCATCCGGGAGATCAGGGAACCCTGGGACTGTGCTGGACTCAGACACGTGGGTGTGCAAGAACTCCCTGCCCTGCACACTCAGGCCTTTTCCCCCAGCGAAGTCTCCGGTACTGGCCCTGCCGTCTCAGCCTCGCATCCAAGAAGAGAGGCCGACTCCCACTCCCTCAGGCAGCCCCAAGACCATAACTTAACCTGCATAATTAGAACATCCAGTCCAGAGGGGGGAGGCATTGAAAAGATAAAGGACCTCTTTAAAACAGATTCTTCCCAATACATTTTTTTCATAATTATAGCTTTAAGAGCTTATGGTGATGGGAAAGCTGGCTACTTAAGAAAAATTAGGAGCCTCATTTGGCAGGAGAGGATTCCCCAGGGGACAGCACACTGTCATTTGTCAGGGCCCCCAAAAAGAAACCCCACACAGACAGCTGCACGTCGGCCTGATGCATGGCAAGCCTGCTTCGCTTCTCATGGCCAAAGCCAGATATTTTAATTAAAAACACTGCATATGCCATCAAATGTGTTGTTCCCCCTCCAGTTCCGAGACACTGTGGTTTGAGGAGATACAAACAAACGAATCCATTGCAGATGTGCGGGGAAACCGTCGCCTACTGAGTCACAACCAGCGGGCTCCCAAATTCTAGCCTCAGAGCGCCTCCCCATCAAGAACGTTCTTTGCAAGCAAAGTGCTCCCTCTGTAATTTTCACAGTTTATGGCAGTTGCCTCGGCGGGAGGAGGAAGGCCGTGGGAGGGCGAGGGAGAGAGGCACACAGTGCCACCTCCCTTTATTGATGAGCAGAGCCTCTTATTTTGCAAATAACCTTCATGAGAAATAAAGTCCTGTGGCCACACATAGGACTGTGCTGTTTTTGGTGTGTGTGTTTTGTCCTTGTTAACGTTTGTTTATTTTTGAACATAAAAGTCACAGATGAGGAGTAATCACATCCCAACTCTGAGCTCCAGTAGGAGACTCACAGAGGCAGTGCTTGCTTAACGTAAGCCTTGGTAGATGATTTGAGTTTAAAAATTTTAGCCGATTCTAACGGGCCCTACCCAGAGAGCACCTTTGTCCCCAGGCAAGTGCCCCAGCTGGAATTCATTTTTGGCCACTAGGCCATCCCCGTGTCTTCTCAGAGCAGCCTGGGAAGGTACCGAGTGCCTTCTCTCGAAGGATTTTATTCAAGACGACAGCCCCTCACACACTGGCATCCCATCACTTCGAGTAGCCGAGATATCAGTAAGGATGAGTGTGCTCCTCCCACAAAGTCCAGATTTGGATTGACTGAGGTTATCCTTGGGCCCCTTGACCCCACGGCTCCGACAGAACAGTCCTGCCAGGAACTCTACAGCCGCAGCGAGTTCTGTAATGACGTCTGGGGAGAAACGCTCTGCAGGAGCAGGCAGAGAAGACCCAAGTGATGGGGAGTGATGTCAGCTTTCGTTAGAGCAGCAGACAGGGTTAGAATATCCTTGGCATAATATGGCGCTGGTATCTCTGTCAGCATCTCTGTTTCCTGTCACCGCACACAATCCGGGGCCTGTCTGCAGTCCTGACGGTGTCTTTTCAGATCAGGTTATTGCCAGCACAGAGACTAGCTCAGCGCCTCACCACACAGCCCCTTTGTTTGAAGTCTGCCCCTTTGTCATTAGTGCACTTGATGTCTATTTAAATCTGACAGTGAATGCGGTATCTGTTTTCCCGTCAAGAGATCATTGACAATATTAATACCTCATGTCCTTGCCTCATTTTCCAAGCGCTGACACCTAGCCGCAGTCTCCTGCATTCATCAAACAGCCTTCTCTCACCAGGATGTCTATAAACCCTCTTGCTTCCAGGCCCAAAGAAACAGGGTAGGCTTTAAAAAGGACTTTTATCAATGCCAACCAGAAAGGCAGCCTGAGAATGTGGCTCAGAACACATCACAGCCCAGGTTCCAGGAGCATCCAGGCTGTTTCCAGGCCAGCACTCGCCATCCAAGTTGCATCTAGGTGAGGTCTGGAGTCGAGGTTTACCGTAGGGAGAGGACAGAGCAAAGAAATCAAATCCCTGAGTGCAGTGGAGAGCTTACTGGAGAGAGTGCACTCGTGTGTGTGTGTGTGTGTGTGTTGGGGTGGGGTGGGGAGTATGTGTCTGCCTTTCATTCTTTTACTCAAGGGAAAGACTGTGTGCTTTATGCTATATGACAACCCTATCCGTTTCTTTTTATTTAAAGTCATGCTGTCCTGGTGCTGTAGAAAGAAATTAGCATCCCCCGGCCCCATCCTTCCAGATTCTTGAGCGAGCGTTTGTTCGAATCAATTATGTTTAAGGAAGCCCCTTGTGGATATCCTGTCATATCTGAGGCACCCTCACCCAGGCCTAGAGCAGATATTGTTCCTGGGGCTGAGCCTCACTGGCCATGCCCACAGACCACCAGGATCCTGGCGTTGGTGACAATATTAATACAAGCCTGGTTGCTACATAATTCAGCACAATAAAGGAAACAGCTCAGTGCCAACAACCAAAAGAATAATTTAGACCCCCAGAAGGGTCTCAGTAAGGTTTCATCCAACCTCAATGTTTCCAGGCACTAGACCCATGCTGAAAACCAGAGACTGGGGATGGGGGGCCAAGGAGAAAATATGACCAGGGAGGAGGAATGGTCCACAGCAGACTTGCTCATAGGAGCATGACAGGAAATAGAAGTAATGAGAGTGAGCCCAAGGCCAGTTTTGAGGTCATGGAACCTTGTCACCATTTCCTTATTGCCAACTCTAAGATATTCTGTGACCCTAACAGCTTCCAACTTTGTTCCAAGCCATCCAAACCAAAGAGTATCTGCCCTTCCCTTAAAAGTTTCTAAGAGTCATTATAATCCTTATTTAAGAGCAACATTTAAAGTTTTGTAGTGGAGAAACATCTCTTTTATAATTGCAAAAATATTTACTAAGAACTTCTGATGTGAAGAACCTGGCTAATTTCAAGTGCTAATTTATCCAAAATTAACAAAAAATGGGGTTTGTTGGTTTCACACTATCAAACTGTTGGAAAAGAATAATCATGCATCTAGGTAGCTATTTTCAAAAGCAGATTTGAGGCTCATGAATTTATGTTTTATGGACATTTCCTTTCTTTGTTTTTTCTATTGGTGTACACTTCAGAG
The DNA here is from genome assembly GCA_963574885.1 of Lepilemur ruficaudatus. Lineage (NCBI taxonomy): Eukaryota > Metazoa > Chordata > Mammalia > Primates > Lepilemuridae > Lepilemur > Lepilemur ruficaudatus. The sequence continues at coordinate 26,630 of CAUYRT010012475.1, forward strand.
ACTCAAGTCCTATTAGTACTAAGACAACTTTGCAACTGAATTTAAGGTTGGTTTTTCTAAAATTAGAAGGAAAAAGACAAGGTGGGAAAAAGAAGCTGACTTTTTTCCTTAATAATCCTACAGAGCTTTCACAATAACTATGGCAGGTGGTTTCTTATGGGCATTTATAATAGAATAAATAATGAGTTGATTAAAAAGTTCGACCCTATTCTAGGTGCATTTTTCATAGTTAAGTCTCCTACAATCTCCTTGAACAAGAGGAGAGCTTTATATGTAGCCACAAAATTACTTAAAATAAAACCAAAGATGAAAATCAAATGCACTGCAACCCGAGAAGAGAGTTCAGGATGCCTACGAGGAGCTGTTTAATGTTGGAGGCTCCTCTTTCTTTCCATGTGGTATTTTGTCAATACCACCTCTCTTCCTTAATCATCCGGTATGCGCCTGATGCCTCCCAGGATTTGGAAGATTCTCTCTGGAAGTTAACAATATTGATGCATGAATAAAGGACTTCAAAATAGTCAATTTCTGGGAAGATTGTTTTACATCTTTTGCTTGGGCTGGGTCCATCTTTAAACTGTTAGTTTTCTTAGAAACTCTACTAAGGGAATCTGGGGTGAGGAAAGGCTTCTTCTGCTATGTTCTGGGAGTAATTGGCCAAATTAGAAAAGTCCCTAAAATGTGGAAGAGAAGTCATGCAGAAAACAAGATATTCCTAGCTTGTACTTGGTAATTGACGTTTGATTTGAATGTCAACTTTGAGGACAAGAAGGGAAGGTGGGGTCTTTCCCTTCTGGAGCTTAATTCATTTTCAGCTGCCCATTGGATCTTCGATTGCATTGCGTGTCTGTTTTGCAGCACCTGTGTTTTCCTGCTCTGCAAATTGTGTCACCTGTAATGATGTGTTTCTTTTTATTTGCAGGTGTCCTGGGGAAGTGTCGCTACATTTACTATGGGAAAAACTCGGAAGGCAACAGGTTTATCCGAGATGACCAGCTCTGAAGCCAAGTTCTGTATGTCTTAGCCTATTTCATGAAAATAAAAGAAAAAGGGAAATCAAAAATAAAGAAAAAAGAGGAAAAAATAATGGCCCACATTGCATCTGTTTGGGAAGGCTATGACTTCAGCTTTTGGTACCTTCTGCTGACTTTGCCAGGCCTGTCAAGATCATCCTTCTGCCTTCGAGTGAGTGGTCACATAGAGATTGACATGATTGCCCTTAAGCAGGTCTCATCCACCAGGGTGACAGACAGCGGCAACGAAGCACCAGGGCTGAGAGCATGAACACCATGATAGATTGCCTGGTCCCTGCACTGCTCACAGGGGAGCAGAGGTCACACCTGGGGCCTCCCTGGGCATGCTCAGTGGCCGCAGTCAAGTGAGAGAGACAGTCTTCAGCTTGCCTATTAAGTCGAGATCCCTCTGATATCATTGTGTTGAGGGCTTATTTTTAGTGAAATAGTCACAGTTTAGAGGAAGGCCACTCTCCCTTATTCCCCTTCAATCTGAACATTTTTATTTTTCTTAAAATATATTTAATTTTTATTGGCTATATATTAGTACAAAATATAGATGTGCCAATTTTTCCACCCTCACCTCTATTTTTTTTAAATTTCAAAATATTATAGCAATACAAATGTTTTTGGTTTCGTGTATCAATTTTGTCATGCTTGAATCAGGGTTATAAGTGTGCCCATCACCCAGATAGTGTTCATTGTACCTGTTAGGTAGGTTTTCACCCATTCCCTCCTGCCTCCACACCCCTGAACCTTTTATATTCTGCATATACATTGTTCCCCCTTCTGCCCACCTCCATCCTCTAACACCGTCTTTATCACATGTGATGCATTTCAGTTTGCAGGTATTTTGGAGAAGAGAAGGTATGACTTCTAAGCCAGGTTGTTCTCTGATGGCTGGCTTCATGTTGTTACAATCCCTGTACTGGAATAAGTACCTTTCCCTAAACTCTTGACTACAAAAGCACAGACCTTCTCCTGTTCCATTCATTTCTAAATCCACTTCTTGCCCCAAAATACAAAGGCATATCTTCTAGCATGTGGGTTTGGTTGCACCAGGGACTCTTACTCATTTATTTATTTTTTAGCATACGCACTTCTAGCTACACGTGTGGTCATATTTGTGCTGGATGCTGGTTTGCTCCTTTGGATGCTATTTAGAGGTAGTGAGGTGATGAAAGGTAAGGCCAGGGTATTAGAAAGCAAAATGAAGACTATAGAAAACATCCACCAGACCAAATAGTTTTTATACAAGGCACAAACCTTTTGGGTTTTGCATCTTTCTCGGGACCTCTCAGAAATTCAATCCATATCTTATGAGATGGTGTTATGTCTTTGTGGATTCTTGGCTGTGTTCTAGCACTAACATCACAAGGAAAATAAGTGTGATCATGCTAGTTGGGTACTATAATTTCATTTTACCTACTGGTGCACCAGTCAAATCACACTAGAAGATACTTGAAAGGCCAATTCTCTTGACACAATAGCATTCATTTTTTTTTAAATTTTATTGGGGGAAAACTACAAAGCATTTACAGTACAATGTTTACAGTCACAATTTGTAGTGAGCTGATTTCCCAAAATATATTACCACTCAAGTTGACTTATCTTGTTACATTCAAAAATCTACTCTGTCAAAGTAGTC
>CAUYRT010012478.1:0-18292 GCA_963574885.1 Lepilemur ruficaudatus
TATAACATTTAGAATAAATAATGAGAAATATTTTAAAGAAAACTAAAACATACAGGCCAGGCGCGGTGGCTCACGCCTGTAACCCTAGCACTCTGGAAGGTCGAGGTGGGCGGATCCCTCAAGGTCAGGAGTTCGAAACCAGTCTGAGCAAGAGCAAGACCCCGTCTCTACTAAAAATAGAAAGAAATTACTTGGCCAACTAAAAATATATAGAAAACATTAGCTGGGCATGGTGGCGCATGCCTGTAGTCCCAGCTACTCGGGAGGCTGAGGCAGAAGGATCACTTGAGCCCAGGAGTTTGAGGTTGCTGTGAGCTAGGCTGATGCCACGGCACTCTAGCCCAGGCAACAAAGTGAGACTCTGTCTCAAAAAAAAGAAAACTAAAAGATACAGGCTACAAACTGGAGGGAAATACTTATGACATATATAACAAATTATTAAAATCCAGACTATGTAAAAGAGCTTCTACAAATAATCCAGTAGAAAAATGGGGAGATAGCATGAACAGAAGAGTAAGTGTTAATGACAAACATACAACAGGATATTCAGCCTTACAAGTAAATCAGAGATATGTGAAATAAAATTACAATGAGATGGCACTGTTTGCCTACTAGATTAGCAAAAATGTAAAGATTCCCAATACCTATTTCTGGCAAAGTCTGAGGGAAAAGTGCATTTCCAATACAATTGATGAGAGTGTAAAGTGAAAGTCTTTTTGGAAGGCAGATGGCAGCATATATCAAAATTTAAAATTTACTGTATGGGAGAATTTCTCTTGCAGCATTATGTGTAATAAGAGATAGTAATGGAAAAAACTGAAACACTCCTAAGAGAATAGTTGAATCAAGTATAGGACATCTGTGGGCATGGTGGTGCCTATAATTGCAGCTACTGGAAAGGCCGAAGCAGGAGGAAGGATTGCTTGAGCCAGGGACTTCTGGGCTGTAGTGCGCTATGCCAGTTGGGTGTCTGCACTAAGTTCACCGTAAGTATGGTGCCCTCCTGGGAGTGGAGGACCACCAGGTTGCCTAAGGAGGGGTGAACTAGCCCAGATCTCAGATGAAGCAGGTCAAAACTCCTGTGCTGATCATTAGTGGGATTGTGCCTGTGAATGGCCACTGTATTCCAGCCTGAGCAACCATAGCGAGACCCTGCCTCTTAAAAAAAAAAAGGAAAAAAATATACATATACATATGGGACATCTACTCATAAACTTACTATGCATCTATTAAGTAGGTTGAAATATTTGTGTGGATATGGGAAGACTCCAGAACGCATTGTTAAGTAAATAATTAATCAAAAATGGGCAAATAAGTAAAGTTAAAATAATAAAATTAGAATGAAGTAAAAGATAATATAAACCATACCCATTAAATAGATTTATGTATATATAATTTTGAAGTCCTTGTAGGCATGTATACCACAGCATTAGAAGGCATACTTACTGATATCGGAACAGAGGATACTTCTGAGGAGAGAGGAGTAGGCTTGGGAGAGCCAGGATATGCAGCCATTTATGTCCTACGCTGTCTGTGTGTGTGTGTGTGTGTGTGTGTGTGTGTGTGTGTGTGTGTGTGTGTGAGAGAGAGAGAGAGAGAGAGAGAATTGAATATTTTCCATTGATACTGTTTTCAGGTATTTTAAAAATAATTTTATTATGGAACACAAAAGGGTAAATGATCAATTGTCTAAACTTGACTATACTTACAAATCCCTTGGGAAACTTTAAAAAAAAATGCTGACACCTCATGCCTAGAAATTCAAGATAAGTTGGTCTATTCAGACCTATTTATTTTTAATTATTATCCCTTTACTTTCAGGCTATGTATGTCTTTACAGGTAAAGTACATTTCTTGTAGGTAGCATATGATTGGATCATGGTATTTGTCCATACGGCTAGTCTATATCTTTTAAGTGGATAATTTAATCCATTTACATTCAGAGTTATTGATATGTGAGGTTTTCCCATTATGTTGTTTTTTTTTGTTAGTTTGTTTTTGGAGACAGAGTGCAGTGGCATTATCATAACTCACTGCAACCTCAAACTCTTGGGCTCAAGTGATCCTTCTGCCTCAGCCTCCTGAGTATTATAGTTGGGACTACAGGTATAGTCTTGAGTTCAAGTGATCCTCCCGCCTTGGCCTCCCAGAGTGCTAGGATTATAATGTTTGAGCCACCTGGCCCAGCCTGTTATATTGTTAATTGTTTACTGGTTGTTTCATATATTCTTTGTTCCTTTCTTTTTCTCTTATTTGTCATTGTGGTTTGGTGGTTTTCTGTGGTGGTATCATTTATGTCCTATCTCTTCACTGTGTCTGTGTTTGCTTTACCAGTGAGTGTTAGACTTTCTTTCACATGTTTTCATGATAGTTATTGTAGTCCTTCAGTTCTAGGTTTAGAACTTCCTTGAGCATTTCTTCTAGGGCCTATCTAGAGGTCATGAATTATCTCTGCTTTTGCTTACGGGGAAAAACTTTATTTCTCCTTCATTTACAAAGGATAATTTTCCTAGATAGAGTGTCTAGGCAGCTGTTTTTTTCTTTCAGTACTTTGAATATATCCTATTCTCTTCTGGACTATAAGGTTTTGCTGAGAAATTCACTGTTAGTCTTACAGAGTTTCCTTTGTAGGGGACCAGATAGTTTTCTCTTGCTGTTTTTAGAATTCTTTTTGTCTTTGACTTTGGAAGTTTGATTATAATTTGCTGTGGAGAAGGCAGTTTTGTATTGTATTAGTTTGTGGATCTCAGGACCTCCTGTGTCTAGATACCTAAATCTCTGCCAAACTTGGGGAGTTTTCATCTATTATTTCATTAAATAGGCTTTCTAATCTTTTTTCCCCCTCTCTCTTTGCCTTCTGAGACCCTGACAGTTTGAACATTTGGTTGCTTTGTGGTGTCCCATGTAACACAAAGGCTTTGCTCATTTAAAAAAAACATTTTTCTCTTTTTTTGAGACAGAGTCTTACTCTGTCACCTTGGTAGAGTACAGTGGTATCATCACAGCTCACTGGAACCTCAAACTCCTGTGCTGAAGTGAACCTCCTGCCTCAACCTCTCCAGTAGCTGAGGACTACAGGTGTGCCACTACGCCCAGCTGTTTTCTATTTTTTGAGCAGATGGGTCTTGCTATTGCTCAGGCTGGTCTCCAACTCTTGAGCTTAAGTGATCCTCCCACATTGGCTCCCAGAGTGCTAGGATTATAGGCATGAGCCACTGTGCTGGGACCCCCAAAAACATTTTTTTTTAAATTTTTATCTGAATGGGTTATTTCTTAAGACCTGTCTTCAAGTTCTGAGGGTCTTTCTTTTTGCTTGATCTACTCTACTGTTGAAGCTTTTGAATGTATTTTTTATTTTATTCAGTGAATTCATAAGTTTCAGAATTTGGTAACTTTTTTATAATTATGTATTAATATCTCTTTGATAAATTTCTCATTCATATCCTGAATTTTTTAAAAATTTCTTTGTATTGTTTTCCAGAATTCTATTGTATCTCACTGAGCTTCTTTAGAATAAGTAATTTGAATTCTTTTTCTGGGATTTCGTAAATTTTTTTTGATTGAGCTCTGTTGCATGAAGATTATTATGTTCCTTTGGAGGTGTCATATTTCCTTGCTTTTTCATGTTTCCTATGTCCTTGTGTTGATATCCATACATCTATCATGAACAGTTCTTTCTTCCACTTTTTTGAATTTTCTTTTATAGGGGAGAATTTTTTCTGAAGATGTATCTGTGGTATTGGTTGGGCAGGGCATTTTGGCTTTGATTCTGGGTGTGTGCAGTAGTATACTCTGTGTGATTTCTTTGGATATAAACAGTGTCAGCAGTATCTGTGATTTCCTCCAGGGCTTAGGGTACAATTATTTGTGAAGGTTGTGGTGACACTTTCCTGGGAATGGTGACACCCGGTAGGCGAGTCTTCAGGCCCCAGTGGTGGTAGCAGTGGGCTGAGCTTGGCCTGTGCTTGAGCCCTAAGGCAGTCATATGCTAGCACCAGTGTTAGAGGGTCTAGATGGACTGATTCTTAGGCCTCCAGGTGATGTACTCGGATACTGATAGTGGCAGTGGTGGGCCAGGTAAGTGGCCAGGTTCTTGGGCGCCTGGACACGCGGTATGGCATGGGCAATGGCATTGGCAATGGCAGAAAGACCCTATGGGTCCTGAGCAGTTCACTCTGGTGTTAGCAGTGGCTGCAATGGGCTGGGTGGGCCAGTCTGCAGGCCTACAGGTGGCATGTACAGGTAGATGCCTGCTGAGGTGATAGCAGCCCTGTGGATAGGCCCAACCTCAGATACTCAGGAGTAGTTGTCAGGTACCAACAGTGGCGGGTGGGGCTAGGCAGTCCACCAGCCCCCAAACCGTGTGCTTTGTCCCATGGGGGAGGGAGGAGGCCAAGCTTGGACAGGTGGGCTTGTTCTCAATCTATCTTCCTGCTGACATACGGGGAACACGCACACTATTCAAGCCTCAGCCCTTGGGTCAGCAGTCTACATTTCTCTTGTGCTTTAGTCCCAGGGCCACTGGGCTCTAGAAGAGTGCACAGTCTGTTGGGGACAGGGCTCCAAAATGGCACCTTACCGTAGCTGCTTAGGTCTCAGGGAGTGTGTGGGTCCCAGTGCAAAGTGCCTCCCAGGTGCAGTGCTGTCACACAATCTTCTGACAGCTCCCTGTGTTAGTTTCAGGGCCTGCAAGGGTCAAGGGGTTCTCCCATGGTTAGGATTGCAGGGGTCATTGGTGGGAATGTCAGCCACTAAAGGTCTCTCATGTACCCTTTTCTCATATCGTGCGTGGAGTCTCTCTTCGCTCCCAGCCGATCCCAGCCAAGCAAGCTGCCTCGCTTCCTTCTCCTTCATTGCTTTATGTATTTCCTGTCACTTTTCGTTTGAATTCCAGTGTTCTCTCTTGGATGGTCAATTCTAAGTTTAATTATCTATGTGCTATTGTGGTTCTTCTTAGTGGAGGAAGCAAGGACGAAATGCCTCTAGTCAGCTATCTTGAAGCTCCTCCTCTCTACCTTCATGTTTTTCAAGACTCAGAGTAAAAGTCACTTTCTCTCTAAAGCCTTTCATCACACTACCATCTGTGTACAATTTACCTCTTCTCTTGTATTCCTATAGCACTGGTAATACTTTTTTGAACTGACATGTTTCCTGACTTACAAATTCTTAGGACTAGGGACCATGTCTTAATCTTTATATTAATCACTCCAATGCCTGACACAGTGCCTCATATAACGTAGGCTTCAAGTAATGAATGAATTTAGGAAAAAATGTACATCTTAAACTTGACACCATGAAAAAAGAATGTAAGCTACCCATTCTCCAAAGGGATAAGTGAAGAAAGATAAGTATATAGCTAAGTATTGTACAGATCATATTTTCTTTAAAAATAAGGCTGTACACAGTAGGAACCCTGAATAGTTTGGGATTAAATTACTTTCAGCTTACTTTAAAATTTTCTTTGAAAATTATGCCAATATTTCGGCAGTTTGTTCCCCATTTGGTATTCCATTATTATTGCTGGCATTTGTTCTTTAGTTTTGTGCATATAGATCTTAAGTATATTTGTTTTATATTCTCTCCTTGCCTCTTCACTCTATATATGTGTATAAAATTTGATCTTTTCCAAAATAGTTTGCTTCAATTAAATAATTAAAATTAATTATTCAAAAATAATAATTAAAAAACCTTTTAGTATGAATTTAAAACAATTTGATAAGGAATAGGTCAGATATTATCAGAACATCATTAGTAAATAGAAAGAATATTATTTGGTAATTTATTTTTCATAGGATAAGTGGATTATTTGGGGCTTTGGTAAATTCAAAACAGTCGTTATAACCTGCAAACTTTTAAAAATTCACAACTGATAAGATTGCCAAATTTAGTATGTACAAATTTAGTTTCTTCTCAATTTTTCACTTTGTTAGGACAGAGAAAAATATTTCATACAATGTGCACACTTGGAACAGCGACCTTGAAAAGAAGTACTAATTGAGCACATGAGCAGTAAGAAACCTCTTTAGCTTTCTCTGGTTATTGCATTACGGTATGCTCTTTACCGCGGGAGATTTTTCACATATATATACGCACATATAAAATCATAAGAGATGAAATTATCTCTGGTCTTGATTTATCTTCTGTATCATATCTAGCTTATTTCATCTGAGAAATTGAAAGGCATGCTCATTTGCTATTCTAGTACTTTGATGAATTTTAAGAAAGACCTATTTCTTTGATATCTATATTCTTTGGTGTTATGGTGTATTAGGAAGTTTTGTATGTAACATTTTTGAGACTTTCCTAAAAAATCATATATTTCAATGTTTGCTTCCTTATGAAGATTGACTCGTAATAATACCTCTTACCTCTTACTTTCATAAAGTCTATATTCTTTTCCTTTTCTCTTTTCCTTATGATGAAGTCTTCAAACAAGTATGAAGTATTCTTTGTTATTTATAACTCTACCACCACCAAACTTTATTTTGAAACTCAAACATACAAAAAAGTATAGAAAATATAAAAAGCAAAACAAAGTCAGCTTAAGAAATAAAACACTGCAAGAGAAATGGTGGACTAGGAAGCTCTAGGCCCTTGTTTCCCCATGGAAACTTCAAATAAACAACTATAGACTGACTAAAGTTAACTTATTTATAGTTTTGGAAATCAGTCAAAGATCTATAGCAACTAAGCAAATGCTCAATAAGAAAAAAGCCACATCCCAAATGGTAGGAAATTTTGTGTGGTATTTTATTGTCACTTGCCCGTCCCTTCCCCACCATGGTGGTTAGGGGGAAATGGCCTAATTCATGGTTCCCTCTCTTGGGATGGAAGAAGCACAGAGGAACTTGTTTGCAATGATGTGGCTATTCTGTTGGTTGTCCAAGGGACTTTCAGTATCACCTGACTTGAAGCTCTAACAGGTAACAGCACCAGAGTTTGGATTTTAGATTAGAGGCCACAGAAAGCAGTGGCAGGTGCTTCAGTGTGTGAAACTGGAGGAGGACTGCAGATTCATGCACCCTGTAAGGCAAGGGACTACAGGTAGAGGAGTGTAAATTAGAACATCTAAGGCTTCAAGAAAAAGCTGGTGAGTGTCTTTGGGAAATTAAGAAATTTAAAAGCAGCCTGGGAAATAGGGGGTAAGAAAGCACACACAGAGGCCCAGACAGGATGAATGCCCAGAGACCTGAAGACTACATGCTGGCTGATCTCAAGGTTCAGGAGCTTGCTAATTAGCGAAGGTCTTCCACATAAGTCTGCAAAGACTGTAAGAGTTGGCTCTTTTTTTCAGATGCCCAATTTTCAACACAATGGCACAAGACATACAAAGAATAGGGAAATAATGGCCCACTGAAAGGAACAAAAATAAATCTCCAGAAACAGCCCCTGTAGAAACACATGTATTAAGTCTACTAGACAAAGACTTTAAACAACTAACTTAAATATGCTCAAAGATGTACAGGAAAAAACAAAAATAAAGGAAGTCAGGAAAATGATATATTGACTACAAGAGAATTTCAACAAAAGGTATTTTTTTAAAAAGAACCAAACAAATTCTGGAGCTGAAAATCAACACCTAAAGTGAAAAATTCACTAGAGGGTTTAACCAGCAGACTCAAAAAACAGAAGAAAAAATCAGAGCACTTGAAGACAGGTCATTTGAAATTTTCAAGTCTTAAGGAGTAAATAGAAAAAAGAATGATAAAAGTAAGCAGAGCCTAAGGGACTTATAGGACATCATCAAGCAGAACAATATATGTATTATGTTGCTTCCAGATTAGGGAGAGAAGAAAGGGGCAGATATATTATTTAAAGAAATAATGGCCAAAAAGTTTCCAAATTTGTAGAAAGCTGTGCATATACAAATAGAAGAAGCTCACTAAAGTTCAAGTAAGATAAAAACTGTTGAAAGACTGTTAAAAGCACCAAGAGTAAAGTGACTTGTCAGGTACAATGGATTCTCAATAAAATAATCAGTGAATTTCTTAGTACAACCTTGAAGGCCACAAGACAGTGGGATAATATATTTAAAATGCTGAAAGAAAAAACACTGACAACGAAGAAGTCTATATTCAGCAAAACTGACCTTCAAAAATGAGGGAAAAATTAAGACATTCGCAGACAAAACCTCTGAGGGAGTTAATTATTAGGTTATGTATGGTTAGTTAGGTTATTAAGTATTAAGTACATTCCATACATTAAGTATGGAATGTCTGATTTCCTTAAATACTAAGTTTGACAGTTGATATCTCTGACATTTCACTTTGACACTTCTTGGGTTTTTTTTTTATTGTGACGGTACATTGTCATTCTTTCAAATGCACGTTTTGACTTGTGATTATCTTTCAGTTTTTTTTTTCAGAGCAATTTTTGTGAAACCATGGATAAGTCAAAAATTCATTTTTTAATATGAGTTTCGTCTTGGAACCAGTGCAGTGCAGACAACTCAAAATAACAACCATCCTTGTTTGGGAAGGATGTGGCTAATGAACATACAGTGTATCAATGGTTTGAGAAGTTATGTTCTGGTGATTTTAATCTTGAAAATGAGCCATGTGGGTGACCTGAAACCAAGGTGGATAACAGTGAGCTGAAAGCTGTGGTGGAAGTGAATCCATCTCAACCTATGCATAATTAGCAGCAAGGTTTGAGGTTACTATTCCAACAATATTGGACCATTTGAAACAAATCAGCAAGGCAAAGCAGCTTGATAGTTGGGTTCCGCATGAATTAAACCAGCATCAGAAGGGACATTGTCTGGAAGCTCGCTTTTCTTTGCTTTCACAACATAAAGGCAAACCATTTCTACGCTGTTTTGTTCCATGTGATGAAAAATGGATGCTTTTTGACAATCACAAGCGTTCAGCACAGTGGTTGGATAAAGATGAAGTGCCAAAACACAGTCCAAAACCAAATATTCACCAAAAAAAGCTAATGGTGTCTATTTGGTGGTCTACCACTGGTATTATCCACAACAGCTTCCTGTATAATTTGATGGGAAATTCAAATCAAAATCTTAAGGTTCTCATAAATACATTCAGTAATTTCTAACAATTTTATTGTATTTGATGTGAAAAATGTTATCTATAACTTAATGTTTTTTTCCTACCTAAGCTTTTTCAGAGATACAATTTTTAGTATAATCTCCAAATGAAACAGATCTGTAAGAATAGATATATTAGTTCCTCAAGGAAAAAAGAAATGTTTTATTTATTTATTTTACAGAGGTGGCTGGATCCAAACAAACCAATAAGGAAGCAGCTAAAGAGTGAGCATACATATTTACTTGATGTTTTGCAAGTATATTTTATAAAGGTAAAGGATTAATATAATCTGATTAATTAGGACTGCTTTTGTTAATTCTAGGAGGATCTCCGTACAGTTTGAACTTTAGAGTCAAATTTTTTGTAAGTGACCCCAACAAGTTACAAGAAGAATATACAAGGTAGGTTTATAGAACATATTTTTCTTGAAAATACTGTTAAAACTCTAATATGAAATTTTGAAATTAATTAGGCAAAAATAGATTATGAAGGTATAATCCTCAGCTTCCTGGTTAACACACATAATAAGTTATGGATGTTCCAAGATAACTATTTTCTCCCCTTTTGGATGGCTTGGAGGGCTTTAGGCGATTAGAACTTCAGGGCCACTCAGTTCAGCCACAAGCAGCCTTCTGAGTTGTGCAAATATTAAAATTTTCTGCTTGTCAACAACGGTTAAGTACTGCTGTAATTAACTGAGGTAATCAGATGCTGCTGAAATGGAATCCAAGGGATGCTGCATAGTGAGAATTTTTTTGGGTTTTTTTTTCATTTAAGAACACACTCTCTATATATTTTTTCATTGAGAACATGGAATTTATAAAATATATAACCATCATGAGCAAGAATAATTGTCAGGTACCTGTTTTTCCTATGTGTTTTTAATCTTTGCTTCTAAGAAAAATATAATGGACTTTATAAAGGATGCTACAGCTAGTGCAGTAGCATGTGGAGGCCTTTACATGCCCACTTAACTGCCCATTTTATGTCTGAGCTTATGTTACTATCATTTTTTGTTGTCATTCTACTTGACAAAGTATATGTAAAAATGATGCAGATGAGCATTTTGATAGTATTTTTGAATGTAAGGTGAAATGTTGAAGGTAGAAATAGAAATACTGACAGTGTGGTAACTGTCATTGTTAAAGTAACCTGAATGAAAACCTTGTGCATTGCTTGAAAGACAAAATTAGTAATTAGGTTTTTTATCAAAGGCAGAGTAAAAATTTAACATATTATGCCTTCTGTAAAATTCTCTGATATAAGTATTTATATGTCAGTGATTATATTTGGAATTACTTAAGTGATACATATCAAATTAAAAATCCATACCTAAAACTACCTATGGACAGGATGTTAGATTTTAACATATTGGTTATCCTTTAGGATACTGTGTTGGAGTGAAGAAACAAAAGGGCAAATTAAAGATATTTAAGTAGCTGCAGCTGCCAGTTCTTAGGTGTTTGTAAAGTAGAGTTTTTAATAGGAGACCAAGTAAGATAAATTAGATTGAAATTCTGAGAGCCTTTTCTGTGTGTTTGTGGAAGGAGTGCAGGTATTACGTTTTTTTTTTATAATGGAAGAACACAGTATAGGCTCTGGATTAGGCAGTCCTAATATTTGCAACTAAAAGTAGAATATGAGCTAATTTATCTTGAAAAGCAAAGTTATGTTATATGAATGCCTTTTAGTTGAATATTATAGACCGTAATTAGTCAAGTTATGCTGCTGCTGTTGTTATTGTTAAATAATTAAAATAACAAGGGCCAGGCTCCATGGCTCTTGCCTATAAGCCTGTAATCCTAGCACTCTAGGAGGCTGAGGCGGGAGGATCACTTAAGGTCAGGAGTTTGAGGTTGCTGTGAGCTAGGCTGATGCCACAGCATTCTAACCCAGGCAACAGAGTGAGACTCTGTCTCAAAAAAAAAAAAAAAAGAAAGAAAAGAAGAAATGAAGAAATGAAATAAAATAAAAACAAGGTCTTTTAATAAATAATTCTCAGTATAATAAAACTTTCCTTAATTTTACATGAACTTCAAGGAAAGTACAATGAATTAATGAAAATTGCAGATTGTAAAACAATATTAAATGTATTATTTCCTGGTACATAGGATAACTTGAAATCAAGTAATAAAATATTCTATAATATATATTTTATGTAATCATGTTTTAAAATGTATAATAAATATTTACAACTAAAATTTCAATAATTTAAAGTTAGAATTCTAATAGATTTAATGTTTATTAAAAGTTAATGTAAATAATTAAAATATTGTCGATTATAGCCATGTTCATAATTTCCTTCACTCATAAAACTGTCCTTGAATTTCTGAATGGAACTTGAATGTGTTGATTCTTTTATTAATATAGCTTGTATTGAAAACATAATCAGGGAATAAATGTGTCTCACTGATAATTAAGTCAAAATAACTTCCTGAAGTAGAGGTAAAATCAAGTTTGATAGTGGTCAGTGAATTAATTTATGATCAGTCCATCAGTCTAGAAGATCTTTGTTTTCACTAGAAATAATGCTTTATTTCAAAAATCTTTTATAATGGAATGTTTCAGAATCTTGTACTTGGTGATATTTGGTAAAATGGGGTCAATGTCTAATTTTTATTTTATTGCAATGGAAGAAGAATGGTTTTTCTTCCCCAATTACAAATTAGAATCACTTGGGGGAGGTTTAAACCATACTGATGTCTCGGGCACGTCTTTAAATATTATAATTTAATAGGTCTCAGATGGGACCTGAATATAGTTGGATATTACAAGCTTCCCAGGTGATTCTAATCTGTAGCCAGGGTTAAGAAATACTTTAAATATGTTTAAAACTTTAGTGCTTGAGTAGCTTTAATATGATAGTGGTGATTAGTAAGAAGACACCTTTGGCCACTGCTGCTAAATTTTCAGGACTAGTTTAGACCCCACAAAACAGGAAATCTACACCTCCTTACCTTGAGACTCCATTTTGAATTAGTGGAAAAAAAGAATGGCATCAAAGAGCTTCCATTTAGTATTAGTAGATGCTAGCATCATTGGAATAAACATTTTCCAATTTCTGAGATACCTATACTAGCAAGTGATATTACTTCCTTTTTTGCCAATGTAGAGATTAAGACTAGGCCAAATTTTAAATAGTTTGTCCAACATCACGGGCTAGTTTAGCCTAGGACTTGGAATTCTGGCTTCCACTCTTAACAATCCTTACTGCTTGGTTAAATGAGTTATATAAGTAAAACTGAGCAAGTATTGATATTATTTGTGTAGGATTTACAGTATTATGTCAAGGAATATACATGGCTTTTAAATCCTAACTTTCAGATTGTTTCCCCTCAGGAACCTTTAACTTTAATTATTATATCAAATAGGCCTGATAGAAACATACTGTCTTGGATTTAATAAGTAGATAATATTTAGAATATTATGCATTAAGCCTTACAGGGAATTTATGTTCTTCATTACTATATGAAGCCAGGATATTTGTATCCATTTTTTTTTTTTGTAATGAATATATGCTCTGAAAATCTTAATTACATTCTTTGGTCATTTGGAAATTGTTGTGGAGCTCTTTAATGACTTTAATTAGCCAAACTAAAATTTTAATGACTTCTGACTTTTGGAGTAATCGCTTTATTTTTAGCTGAGTGAAATAAAAATCTTAAAATTCCCTGTTTAAACATTTAAAACCACAAAATTTTGGTCTTTTGCCAACATTATACAGCACAGGTGACTTTGCCCAAGCACTGGTAAATCTGTGAGTGAATGGCTTACCCACTAGCAGGGACTGAGGGACAATGCCATCTTGTGAGCAATCTCAGCAGTTTTGTTATAGGATACTTAATGTTTTTGTTAGTTTTAAAGGAAATAGCATACTCGACAATTGTAATCATAGAACAGTAATAGGGAAAGGAACTTGTTTTGGTTTTTTTTCTTATCAAAGAGAGGTTTCTTAATTCAAATGGAAGTGGATAGATGCTGTTCTACAACTAGCAGCTTCCTGATTGATGCCTAATGATAAAATGATGAACACCCCCAACCCCACCCCTGTCCTTGAAGCTGGCTTTCTAATGCAGTAAAAAGGATGATTTTTTTAATTGATCTCTGGTGCGTTGCTACTGTCAGTTCTCCCATGGTTCTGATGCTGAAGTTTTCTATGCTTCCCAGTTCTATTTTCTGCATACACCAATCCTTCGAAGTATTTCTCGCTATTCTTCTCCCTTGGGTATGTAACTCTGAAAAATCTTGAGGAGTTTTATAGTGGAAGCTAGTGTAATCAAGACATTAAAAGTACAGAATTTCATATATCAAAGAATTTTAAAGATTTGGATTCATTAGTTTATGGAAGCTTATTTTAAAAATATCCTTGCATATGCTAACCTAAATTATAAAAGCAAATACTTAAGTATTTCAATAAGTATATAGTTTCTTAGAACTAAAATTGTTACAATTCCAGTAAATGCTATCTTTTTTTTTTAAAGGTACCAGTATTTTTTGCAAATTAAACAAGACATTCTTACTGGAAGGTGGGCTATTTTAATTCTTTTGTAATGTACTTTAAAAATACTTTCAATTCTGTATTATTTAAATAATACATGATCATTACAAACAAATTCTCTATCAAAAAATGGTTACGTGTAATGTGAATTCCTTTCATCAGATAAGTGCATTTTTTAACAGTTAAAATTAAGTCACTTAGAAGCTTCAAGTGTAAATAGGATAACAAATTGTAGCACTTTTGAAATTAATTACATTTAACCTTTAGTTATATTTTCTGTTTTGTTTTAGATTGCCTTGTCCTTACAATACCGCTGCCCTTTTAGCTTCATTTGCTGTACAGTGTAAGTATCAGCCCACTTTTAGGTCAATTAGCATAAGACTTTAGGGTCTGTGTTAATAGTACATTGCCTTTAATGTGGGCATTTTTTAGACATGTTACTATGCAGAAAATAGTGACTGCAAAAGGGAATTTAATGAAACATCCAATTAACGATTACTGTGATTTTTGAAAAAAATTGTCTCTGAAATTCTTGGAGGCCTAGAAGAATGTTAAATAGACTGTTGTAATTTGCTTAATTGGTTACATTAGAAACATAAATATTTTACATCTGTAAACACAATGGAATTAATGGCATTGCTGATCTGACTATAATAATTGAAAAATATATTTCTTAAAGTATGAATATTTTCTTTGTTTTTAGCTGAACTTGGAGACTACAATCAGTCAGAGAACTTGCCAGGCTACCTCTCAGATTATTTTTTCATTCCTAATCAACCTCAAGATTTTGAAAAAGAAATTGCAAAATTGCATCAGCAACATATGTAAGGATTTATTTAGTTTTTTAAATTATTTCCAATTTGATGGTTATATTTACTTAATATGGACTCATTACTATTATCTAAAATAATAAAGATGGTTGTAAAGAAATATGGTAGATCTATACAAAACATTCATTGCTTATTTCATAGAATATATGAGCTTTGTTTTCATTTCTGTTAAGAACTATAAAGTTATATGTAAACAAATATATTTGCTATTACATAAAGTTGTCACTTCTTTAAGAAAGAATTTTAGAATATTACTAGTTAAAATACATAGATCAGGGCCAGACACGGTGGTTCATTCCTATAATCGTAGCACTCTGGGAGGCCAAGGCTGGAGGATTACTCGAGGTCAGGAGTTCGAAACCAGCCTGCGCAAGAGCAAGACCCTGTCTCTACTAAAAATAGAAAGAAATTAATTGGCCAACTAAAAATATATAGAAAAAATTAGGCAGGCATGGTGGCACATGCCTGTAGTCCAAACTGCTTGGGAGGCTGAGGCAGAGGGATCGCTTGAGCCCAGGAGTTTGAGGTTGCTGTGAGCTAGGCTGATGCCATGGCACTCTAGCTCAGGCAACAAAGTGAGACTCTTGTCTCAAAAAAAACAAAAAACAAAAAAACATAGATCAGTCTGCATAATAATTCTTTCTCAGTTTTTAGTTATATGAAAGGAGTTGATTCTATTTGGTAATGGAGCCAAGAGGAAGAAGAAAAAGAACCCTATGTAATGCTAAGTTACTAAAATATATATCTTAAAAATAGTACAGATTCAGCGTCCTTAATCTGAAAATTTGAAATTTGAAATGCTCTAAAATCTGAAACTTTTTGAGCACCAATATTACACCACACATGGAAATTCTACACCTGCCCTTATGTGATGGATTGGAGTTCAAAACACAATCAAAAACTTTTTTATGCACAAATTATTAAATTTATTGTATAAAATTACTTTCAGGCTATATATATAAGATATAAATGAAAATAAGTGAAGATATATCTCATGTGTATGCAGATGTTTCAAAATCTGAGAAAATCATAACCTGAAACACTTCTGAACCCACACATTTTAGATAAGGGTTACTCAACCTGCAGCACTTTTTCGTTCATAACACTGTTCAACTTTGATTTTTTTTTTTTTTTTTTTGTGAATCCAGTTTTCTGTAACATAATTTCTTTCAAGAAGCGATTTCTTGATTTGAATAGAAAGTCATATTGTTTATTGGTTCAGAATTCAGTTTTGCTTTAATGTATGATTCAGACTACTCTGGAAGAAACTAAAGCAGTGTTGTATATTGGCTAAGAGTCTGAACTAGAGAGTCAAGACTAGCTGGTTTGAAATTCTGGTAAGGTTATTTACTTATGACCTTACTTACTTATAACTTCTCATAACCTTGGCCAGATTATTGTAGGTCTCTGCTTCTCTGTTTCCTTATAGGTAAATTTGGGATAATAAAAGTATTTATCTTGTAGTTCTTATAAGTCTTAAATGAGTTTATATACACAAAATGTTCTCAGAATAGTGCCTAGTACATGGTAGGCACTGAAGAAACATCAACTCTTATTAAGAAAATGTACTTTCATTTAGTAATGGCCCATGTATCTCAAACAGCTTGGCAAACTATGGCCTACTTGCTATTTTTATATGGCCCACAGGCTAAGATTATTTTGTACATTTTAAATAGCTGAAAAAAAATCTGAAGAAGAGTATTATTTGTGGTATGTGAGATTTTATAAAATTCTGTGTTCATAAATAAACACTTACTGGAACACAAATACCCTCATTTATTGTTTGTATATTTTCTGTGACTGCTTGTACACAATGGCAGAGTTAAGGAATTGCCACAGAGACCATATGGTCTGAAAGCCTAAAATACTTACTATACAGCCCTTTACATTGAAAAGTTTTTTGACTCTGATCTAAAATAGACTAAGAATTTTAATACATTGCCTAATGTAGTGAGGGGGCTATTTTGATCTAAAAGTAAATTTCATTTATAGTGTTCTATACATAGCATATCTGAATCAAGGGTTTGAAGGTAAACCAGATTTTAAAAATACACCAATAATAAAAAGTCTGTTCTGAAAGGAAATGATTTGTACATTTAGCAAAATATTGATGATATATTTCTATTTGGTTTAAAAAAATGGTTCATCAAATCTTTAAGCAAGGAAAATAAAAAACTTTTTTTTCTCTTTTGAGGAATCATGTTTCTAATGATCAAGCATTTGCAGGCTATTGGCACCTTTTTCTAGTATCATTAATAAATAAAAGGTTGTCATCTTGGCTTTTGTAATTTGCTGCTTTTGCTCTGCTATATTCTGATAATAACAGATAACTCATTTTCTTAGAACTGGATATGAAATAGGAGTAAATCTATTTTTAAAGGCTTTACGTTTAGGTCATTGGCGCTTAAACTTGTGTTTATAAGAATCACTTGGGATTCTTGTTAAATATAAACAGTGTGGATCTCATCCCGTCTACATCAGATTCAGTAGAACAGTTCTAAAACCATCTGTGATGAAAGAAACAATTGTTCCCCCAGTCTGTCATTATTATATTATTTATAATATATTTTGAAAAATATTAAAATGAATTACTGGAGAAATATAATGGAGAAATAAAACAAAGACATAAAAAGTACAGGTCTTACTGTTTTACTGTTAAGATTGAGCAGACATAAAATTACTCTGCCAGATTATTCTAAAAGTCTCTAACACTCTCGTTTCTCTATTTGTAAATCAGCACTTGCCTGTGTACCACGCTCTGAGAAGCACTGCTCTGGAGGTTGCCTTAGAATTTGTATGTTTCAGAAGCATCCTGTGTGATTAAAATGCAGATATGGTATATGAACCAAATTTTGAGACATACTGCTTTTAAGTTATATCTAAAAGTGAATGACTTTGCTACAGCCATAAGAATAGCCAGGGGCTTTTGAATCTCGCTATATTCTTGTATTTCTGGAAAATAATAATTTGGGTTATATATATTATTATATAATAATAATTTGGGTTACTGAAAACATGCCCTCCAGATAAGTTAGATGTTACTACACACAGAACTAAGTGTGTTTTGTAGAAGATTTTATTTGACTGCTGTAATTTTTCCAGATAAATAGCCTTTTTCTAATTAAGCTATATTTGTGATTGAACTAATTTTTAACCTAATGATGTTTTTACAGAGGCTTATCTCCTGCAGAAGCAGAATTTAATTACCTAAACACTGCACGTACCTTAGAACTCTATGGAGTAGAATTCCACTATGCAAGGGTAAGTGAAGAAAACTTACTTTTATGTTGTTGAATCATGCTCCATTACTTAGTATCAAATTTTTTAGGATTAGGTAACAAGTATAATAACTTCTGATTGCTGCCCAACATAGTTGCACTGAAATTTTTTTCCAAATGTAATTATTTTCATAATAACTTAAGATTCAATATCTGATGAGAAGAATGGTTAAAGTGGATTCTTCATGTTATTTTTGTTTAAGGTAGTGTTTTATGTTGTAAGATAATTTTTGCAGACCATGAGAGATGGTACCTTTAGAATATTTATTTTAAAAAATAAAGGTTATCATTGGTAAATTCACTGAAAATCTTTTAATTATACACTCAAAATGGAGTGTTGGTTGTACGTAGATACAGTTGGAGCACTATGTATGTACTCTAAGGACTACTTTGACAGAGTAGATTTTTAAATGTAATAAGATAAGTCAACTTGAGTGGTAATATATTTTGGGAAATCAGCTCACTATAAATTGTGACTGTAAACATTAAAAAAAAAAAAAGAATCTAGAGTTTGGCAAGAACCTTAAAAATATTTATACCATTTGGCTCAATATTATACTTCTGGAAATATATCATTAAAAATACTTCTAAATTTTAAGGAAAAAAGCCCTTTATGTACAAAAATTTCTTTTCAGTAAT
>CAUYRT010012479.1:0-30167 GCA_963574885.1 Lepilemur ruficaudatus
TAAGCAGACACCTATTTAAATGCTCTCAGGCATTCTGTTACACTTAAAGAGGCTCATGGGAGAGCTTTGGGGAAGTGGCATTCAACTGCACAAGTTGTACATTCAAGTCCCAGTTCCAGCATAGCCAAAACACCTACTCCAGTGTGGGAGATAAACGCATAAACAATTACTAGGTAGGATGATTAAGCAACATACTGGAGGTATGAACAGAAAAGCACTGTGGAAAAACAGTACCCACAAAGTGGATGGAGATATAAGTGACAGTGCTAGAGAGAAGGCCAAGAGCGGTATCCATGTAAGATTGTATTATTGCTGACTCTTCCAGGGCGCACTTCACACTTCTTTCATTTAGGAACGTCTGCAGAACTAACCTTGGGGAACGACACTGTATAGAACCCCTTATTCACATTGTCGAACTTTTTCAGCACGCTTCCCACGCGCGCAAACTGAGGTTTCAAACATGGGTAACTGCGGTCCGCGTTTCTGAATTAACAGATACACAACGAATTGCTTGCCAAACCAGGGAATGGAGCCAAGAAAAGGAAAGCGAGGCAGGAAGGACACAGCCACGGCACCTGCGAAGCGGCCCAGACTCGCAAAGCAGACGAGAGGAACGTCAGCCCAGCCTACGCGCGCTCTGCGTAACAGCAGCCGCCTTGGAGAGGCAAAGCCCGGGAACTTTGGGCGCCTGCGCCACCGCAGCGATTCGGCGCAGTGGACGCGGACCGGGGACGAGGGCGGCGCACCTGCGCGAAGGCGGCCGCGGCGGGCGAATCCTGTCCAATGCGCTTGCGCGAAGGCCCGGGCGGCTGGGGAGCCGCGCGCGCGGGCACGCGGTGCGCCTGCGCAGAGCTGCGTGGCGCGGCGGAGGGCAGGAGTCGTGTGGAGAGAGCGGCGCTGAGGGTGGGGCCGTCGGCGGCGCTGGTGAGCCTCGCGGAACTGGGCGGTGCCGAGGAGGAGGAGGAGGAGGAGGAGGAGTTGGTGGCCTGGGTCTGACGCGGCCCTGTTCGTGGGGGCTCCGCTTGTTTATTTATTTATCGTGGGTCCCTGCGAGTGTGTGCGCGCTCTCGCTGCTTGGCTGGGAGGGGGTGGGGGGAGGGCCCGGGAGCAGGGGGAGTTGGAGCCGGGGTCGAAACGCCGCGTGACTTGTAGGTGAGCGAACGCCGAGCCGTCGCCGCAGCCTCCGCCGCCGAGAAGCCCTTGTTCTCGCTGCCGGGAGGAGAGTCTGTGCCGACAAGATGGCGGACGGGGAGCTGAACGTGGACAGTCTCATCACCCGCTTGCTGGAGGGTAAGTGCGTGCCTGGGGCGCCTCCTCCTTCCCTTCGCCTCTCCCTCCGCGGCCAAAACCCGAGGGGACCCCTCTCCCTACCCGAGGCAAGTCTCCGAGAGCGCGGCGGGGCGGACGAGCCGAGGAGGGGGCGAAGAGGCTGCTCGGCGCGGAGGAGCGGCCTCCGGGAGCGCGGTCGGGGGAGGCCGGGCGAGAAGGAGCCGTCCCCGCGGACCCTCGGGGACCGGCGCGCGCCGGCCTGGGGCTGAGAGGAGCCCATCTTTGGGGGACAGCATTTCAGAAAGGCCGCTGGGTTCCCGTCGTCGTCGTGCTCGCCGCCGGTGACCCTTCGTAGGAGGATACGAGGATGCCTGCCACTGGGCATTGTATGGCCGTGGAATGTAATTTTTCTCTTTGTGCATTGCCCTTGGCTGCCTCTGCTGCTTGTTCCGAGGGCAAATTTTGTAAATTAAAAACAACAAAAAACCCTTGTCTTTAATAGAATTGTTCCATTTGTTCTGCATTCTTACACGATGCTATAGAATGAACTCTTAACGAGAGGATAAAATTAGCGGGAATTTACCTACTATTATTTGGCGTAAAAACAAATAGTAAAACAAAAATCTTTGATCGAGCCGAAGATGCACGTAAGAAATATGCGATATGTAGATAGGTTTGCTGAAGGGATTGGCTTTGGGGTTTGAAATTTTAACAGGTTTGAGCAGAGCTTAATTTCTGCACAAACTTAGCAAAGGTTTTGTTTTTTGTAAAGCCTCTCGTGTTTAAAGGTACTTACAAGTCTTTGTAGCATTTGAAGTTTCCAGCCCTGGTGTTTTAATTGGAGTTTTATGTTTGTTGGAAGGTAAGGGGGGAAAGGGAAGAAAGTGGGACAGGGCCAAGAGTTAAATGTATTGATTCATTGGAGGATATTATTCAAAGTTAAATGTAGTCTTCTGCCAGAGTCTCTTTACCCTAAAATTTGCTTCATCACTAATTGTTTTGTGAGCGTGTAGAAAAGCGTTTAGGCCTTTTTAAACAGTTTCGAGTTCTCTTTGTCAGACACGGTGGAAGGATTGCATATGTGTTGCTGCTACTTTTTTCAAATTACCTGAAGATAATTGTTTACTGCAGTGAAGCAGTATGTACTTGTATTTGGAAAATCACCAAAGAAGGTTGTATGATGGGGGTGGGGGCTAGTTGAGGGGCTAGTTGCTTTTTTCAACGAAAATGCTGGTATCTAAAACACCAGTTCTGTGTGTACCCGTTCTGTAACTAAATACCGTTTATTTGCTCCAGATGTGAAAGGTTTCCAGCAGTCTTAAGACTGAGTAGGAAGAAAGTTTTACCGGTAACTCTTATTTACCTTTTCTTTTATTATCAAGTTATACCTGGGAGGCCCCCTGGTGCCTGCAGTCAGTGTTCACTGCTTAAGACTTGTGTTTTTAACAGATGTGGACATCATGCCGGGTCTGTGAGAAATTTGCTTTGAAAAAAATTATGTTTTATAACTGCGTTTCTCTATGAGGGAAATATAGTTATTTTTCAAATGTTTATTTCTTGTTACTATTTGGGAAAGTTTAGGCCTACCACCATTTTTATGTATTTTAAACTTGTAAATTTAAATATTTTAAAAATCTGATGTTTGTACCTCACCCTTTTCATATTTTATTTTCCAGATATTTGTATACTTTATAGGCATAAAGACATTTTATGTCTTTTAACGTGTTTGATCTGTAACCTTTTAAGTCAGGCACACCTTTTTATGGTGACAGATACTTAAGAAACTTCTCTTGTGGGTTCAAAATTATTGGAAGAAAAGACACAGTGAGGGGAAAATGGCGTAGTGATTCTATTTTTTTGTGTGTGTGAATTCAAATTAAATACTTGGTTTTGGACGATCTTTTTTCATATTTTTTGGTGAGAATTCTAGTCCAAACACATTTCCCTCTTTTAATTTAGCAAGTGTTTATTGACCTCCTCTGTGCCAGGCACCGGGAATCCAAAGATAAGACAGTCTCTTCACTCAAGGAGCTCTCAGACTAAACAAGTGATTTTCAGGTTTTTTCCAGTCTCCTCTGTTCCTGTATTCAACACACTCTATCAGTAAAGAGTTTTAGTGCCTCAGTCTTCAGAGAAAAATTTTGTCTGCCTTGATTTTCAGTGATGTTACATTCTAATTTAACTCAAAGTCAAGTAATGGTATTTTTAAAAGATGCCTCGCAGAATAGCTATGGTTGTTTTTTTTTTCCTTAGTGTTAAGTGAGAGTACAAGTGAAAATTTCTCTGCATTAGGGGAAAACATTCCACAGGACCTGATCTCATTTTAAAATGCTGATTGTAGTCCCACAACATAGTCCAGATTCTTTTTTGTTTTGTACTAAATCAAATTACCAATCTGCTCTATACACTTTTAGTAAATACGTTTTATGAGTTGCTCTGTGTTTTTCTTTTTTAAGTAGACGTATTATTGATGTAGTATTTTCAAAGAGCCTTTAGGACATTTTAATACATTTATGCTATTTAATATAAAAAATATCGGTTGTTATTTGAATGGTGCGTATTCCTCTAGTATATTTTCTTGGATTAAGTTTTACTTGGAACTAAAACCCAAAGACTTCTACCACTTCACCCCTTGTAGTGACCCTGTTGGTGACACTCTTATGGCTAATCATAGTGCTCTTGACTGATTATTTAAATTGAAGCTAGTTTGTATGGGTATACTGGAAGATTCAGTAAAAGCTTTTTACTTAGATCAGTATTTCTCAAAGGATTTAGGATGGGAGTGGGAGTATAGCAGAATTACCTGGGGGACTTTGTTCAGACTGTAAATGCTGAGTTTATTTTGGAGGAAGTAAAATGGAATGAGTAGAGTTTGATGCGGTTGGGAGGAGGTTAGTATGGAAAACTGCTGCTGGGTGATTAAGATAGTGCCGGCTCTGTGTTCCTAGGCATGGTCTTGATCCAAGTATTTAAAAACTAGGTTGTACCAGTTGATATCTATCATATATTTGATAGTACATATGAAACTGTTTAGGATTTGTTTTTTTTGTATTATAAAAGTAAGGCATACTTACTTGCAAAATAGAGACGTATAAAAGAAAAAAAAAGTCCCCCATAATTCCACAGTCCAGGGAAAATCCTTTTTGAAATTTTGATGTATTTTGTGTTTACGTACTTCATATCATTAGAATATTCTTTCGATAGCTTTATGAGTTAATTTTTCATGTAGCTTTACATCATGAACATTTTTCATTGTCCTTGAAATGTCTTCAGAAATACCTCAAAAGCTATTTGCTGTGTGATAGAATAATTTTGTAAGTGTTTTTTTTTTTTTAAACACATTGCCTCAAAGCTGAGCTAGACAATTACAACGAATTGTAGGATGTTAGCACTATGTAAACTTCCATGGGAGAATGTGATTATATTTCAATTCTTGGCATACTTATACGCTTTATGAAACTCTTTGGGTGGGTGTGTTCTTTTTGTTTTTAATTCATTTTTCACTTGACCTTGACCTGTCAGATGTCTGAATTTGTGGCTCTGCTGTGATCATTTAGTGTTTATCCCTTTTCTTTCTTAGGAAACATTTAAGATTTAGTTAGGCTGACATTCTAATTCTAAGCAAATAAGTTTTACTCTTAAGTGTTCTTTTGAAGGTTAGAAAAAGGAATGGATTTGAAAAATGAAATAGATTGATGAAACTACATTAAAGCCCACCCTTTTAAAATGACAGATTTATTGAGATATAGTTTACATGCTGTGCAATTCATTTATTTGAAGTGTATAATTAAATTATTTCTAGTATATCCACAGAGTTGAGTTGTGCAGTCATCACCACAATCAACTTTTCAAAAATTTTCTCACACGTACACACCCAAAAAACCCTGTTCCCGGTAACAGACACTCCCCAATTCCTTTCATCCCAACCACCCTCCCAGCCCTAGGCAACTACTAATCTGTTAATACTTTTTGTTTCTATGGATTTGCCTATTTGGACATTTCATATAAATGAAATACTCCACGTGGTCTTTTGTGACTGGTTTCTTTTAATGTTTTTAAGGTTCATCCATGTTGTAGCGTGTATCAGTACTTTATTTCTTTTATAGCTGAATAATATTCCATTATTGATATACCACATTTTTAGTCCATTCATCAGTTGCTGGACAGTTGAGTTGTTTTACCTTTTTGGCTACTGTGAATACCTCTAATGCTTCCGTCAACATTTGAGTACAAGTTTTTGTGTGGACATACGTTTTCAGTTCCCTTGGGTGTATAGCTAGGAGTGGAATTGCTAGGTCATATGATAACCCTGTGTTTCACCTTTTGAGGAACTGCCAGATTGTTTAAGGCCTCTTTACTGATTAAATTGTTTGATTCTATATGTAAAAAATTAGCCGGGCATGGTGGCGCATGCCTGTAGTCCCAGCTACTCGGGAGGCTGAGGCAGAAGGATCGCTTGAGCCTAGGAGTTTGAAGTTGCTGTGAGCTAGGCTGATGCCACGGCACTCTACAGCCTGGGCAACAGAGTGAGACTCTGTCTCAAATAAATAAATAAATACATTGTTTGATTCTGACCCAGCAGTCTAAAGGTTGGGCAGTTGAAAGGAAGTGCTAGTTTTGGCAACTTCAGCTTCCACAGGGAATGTGTTTTATGTAGATCCAAGGCCAAACCTTTAGAAAAAAGCATGTGGGGAGTGGGAGAGATCACCTGAAGGATACTTTATATCTTCTCATGATTCTTCTGGATGAGAGACTAGAGGAGGCATAAAGGTGGTGGCATATTTTTCAGCTGATTTAGAGATTGTGTGTGTTTTTTTCTCGTAATAGTTTCAGCAAGTTAGGGAAACTGACAGTTTGAAGAAGTATCCCAGAGGGGTTGTTTTGCTATTTGAATGCAGAGCTAGAGCTTTTCTGGTGAATGTCTAAGATAAGGATTAGTTGGTATTTAGAAGTCTGTTTAAATTTAGGCAAGAGAAAGGGTTATATTAAAATATAGGATTAGTGAGGAAGATAGTAAATTGTATCAAGTAGGTTTTTTCTCTTTTATCCTCCAAATTTATCATTTAACAGAGTGTGCATTCCAGTGGCTTGCATTTTCAAACAATTCTAACTGAGGTAAAATAATGCAGGTACATAGAAACTCTAAGATATCTAGAAATATTGAGTAAAATTCTCTTCTATTAATTGTTTCTGAAGCAAGGGTTATCCTCAAGTCTTGCGTTATAGGGAGGCAAGGGGAAGAAATGGTTGATTAGTGGTGTGGTGAATGGTGATTCCTAGTTGAGTCTCCCAGGATTTAACTTTGATTGGATACAATTTTATGCCCTCAGGCAGCAATCACTGCTCCTCTGGTAGCTGTAAATAGCCATTTTAAGGCTTAATCTTTCTGGAAAAATAGAGGATCAGTGAAGGTAGGTAGAAAGTGATTAAAGTCGACTTTTATTCCTATACCCCTCACCTTACTCCTGAGATTGGATCAGGTTCCTTCTGAAGTTGTTATTAGTAGGTACAATGTGATTTTTTTTTTATACCTTGTTCTCTAAAATACACCCTGTAACAGGCTTTCTATCTGATTGATAAAATGAAAATACTTTACTGGGTACAAAGTCTTTATTCTGCAATTAGAAGTAGAATAATTGCAGAATATTAATTTCTAAAAATGTAGGCACTTATTCTGAAGCTAAATAATTATAAATAATCAGCTAGCTTTTCCCTGGTTTGACAGAGGAAGTCAGTCCTTGGTCTAGGTGTGTACTTGTCGTATAGTAGAAAAAAGGGCAGTGATGGATGTCCTTTATTCTGCTTCTGCACTGTTCACATATGTAGCACAGTAATTTGTGAGAGTGTATATGACCTTCCTGAAAATCACGTGGTCTCAGGAACCTCCTTTCCCAAATTTGCCTGCATCTGTGCAAGAACAAGTAGAGGTATTTATGTTATGTGCACAACCTGAGGGAACATTGCCTTTGGTTTTTGATGCTTGCCCACACTGCACAATTTGAAGGTTTTGACATACTTTACACCATAAAGGAATTTTATTCCAAGAATGTTAATCAGAATATCCCTGAGTAAGAGAAGTTCCCATTTGGTCAATTGCAGGGTGACCAAAAACACTTTTTTGCTTTGAGTACAGTCACGTGCCACAAAAGGACGTTTTTGATCAACAGTGAACCTCATGTACAATCATGGTCCCGTAAGACCCACTGCACTGCCAGTCATATAAAAGTCTAGTACATACAAGTATGTAGTATAGTACATAATACTTGACAATAAACAGCTGTGTTCGTGATTTATGTATTTACTATTTATTCTTTTAGAGTGTATTTCTTCTACCTGTTATAATAAAAATATGTTTACTGTGAAACAGCCTCAGGTAGGTCCTTCAGTAGGTATCTCAGAAAGCATTGTTATCATAGGAGATGACAGCTCCATTCATGTTATCGCCCCTGAAGACCTTCTAGTGGGGTATAGCCTAAGTATACATTGGATATGTAAAGTCAACAGTAGTGTTCTAGGCCTTCACATTCACTTACCATTCACTCACTGACTCTCCCAGTGCAACTTCCAGTCCTCAAGCTCCATTCATGGTAAGTACCCTATATGGTTGTACCTTTTTTAAATCTTTGATACTTATTTTTACTGTATCTTTCCTATGTTTAGATGCACAAATACTATTGTGTTACAGTTGCCTACAGTATTCAGTACAGTAACATGCTGTGTGCATGTTTGTATAATAGCTTAGGAGAAATAGACTATACCATATAGCTCAGGTATATAGTAGGCTGTACCATCTAGGTTTGTGTAAGTACACTCTAAGATGATGTTCACAAAATGATAAAATGTCAGAAGATATCCCCATTGGTAAACGATACATGCGTATTTGTCTCCCACCACTTTGGCCTTCCTCCTAATCCTACCTCCCATTTTCAAAGTTTAGAGAAATCAAAAGTTAACTTTTCATAATAAAAGAAATTTAAGGATGTCTCATGTTATATAGCTTTCTCTAATGTTATATCTAGCGGTTACAGTAGTTCATTTGAAACTTTTGCATAATAAATTGAGAAGAAATCTTTACAGGTGCTTGTAAGTTTCATTTATGTTCTTTGTTTAGCAAGTAATAGAACCAAAGTAGGGAGAGAAATGACCAGACTTATGAGTAAGAAACTTGCAGATGTGTCAGTGAGAAAGACTAAGGTCTAATTTTAGATAATGACAGAAAGGAATAGATTTTGTGAATTTCAGACCCCAGCCACAAGAGTTATGTGAATCCTGAATGATAATCGGATGTTTGTTTTGAGATGAGTTCCTGCTATTATGGAGGGTCTAGCCTGGAACTCCTGGGCTCAAGCTATCCTCCCCCTCAGCCTCCTGAGTAGCTAGGATTACAGACTTGCACCACCGTGCTTGGCTGTTAATCAGATGTTTATTCAATTAAGTCTTTACTCAGAAATATTAGTAAGTATTGATACAGTGGGAAGCCATTGTATAATATTTAGTTAAGGATACAGATTCTAGGTGTCATTTAATTTCAGCTCTGTCCTGGTTTGTTTTGTATATTTAGGATGATGATAAGTGATACCTACATCATAATGTATCTGTAAAAATTAAACAGGTAAAACATTTCAAACAATTTTTTGGCGCATAAAAGCTTAGGAAATAAGTAACAGAGAGCTCTTTATGCCACTGAGCACTGGACCTTCCCCATACCGATTTTTGAGAAGGCTCTTCCTTCTGAGTACCTGGGAGATGTTATGTCCTCTACTTTGTGTTTACTGCATACAGCCACCATTCTCATATGTATGTATATATGTATAAAATTTTCTTTCTTTTTCCCATTATCCAGAGTTTGTAGTGTGTTTGACTTACCATTGGTGGTACAGATGAGGAGCAGTATTTCTAGGCAGAATAAAATGGTGAAAAGTGATTTTAGGATATATGTTATATGCTTTCTTTTGGCTAGGGACTATGGCAGTGGATCTTAAACTTTGATTCTTGGAACCCCTTTACATGCAACTTCCCCATACTTTTTAAAAGAATTAAGGACAAGAGCTTTTATTTCCGTGAGTTATTTATTAATACTGCATTAGTAATTAAAACTGAGAATTTTAAAATATCCTTTAATTCATTTAAAGTAATTAACTTGTTACATTTTAGCATAAATAATGTTCTTAATGAAAAGGTAACTTTACTAAAACAAAAAATTAGAAAGATGCCATCGTTTTTACATTAATGCAAATCTCCCTGATGTCTGTTTTAATAGAGACAGCTGAATTCTCATCTCTGCTTTGCTTCAGTCTGTTTTGGCATACTGTTTTGATTGAAGTATATGAAGAACATCTGTATTCATACAGATATGTAGTTGGAAAAAGGAGGAGTATTTTAATAGCCTTTTTGGATAATCGTGTATTCTCTGATATTATACCAAAAATCAGCAAGTAGTGATTTTTTTAGGTTTAGTCGCAGTGCAGAATCTAAAATGGAATCGGTGAATTTTTTTATTCTCTTACATTAAGATTCAGTGATCTTTCTTATATTTTAAATGGATCTTGAGCATGACTTTGTATCATGCATTGGTCATTTGGAAAATACTGGTTCAAATGAGTTATGCAGGTGTCCAAATGTTGGCACATCTTATTACACAATACATTATCAAAAAATGACATTGTTTATATTACAAGATCTCATCAAAAGAGTCTTTAAGTATGAAGAAGCTATCACATTTGTTGTGCCAGATACAAAGTTTCCAAAATTTTAATTTTCACTTGAAAGCTTCAGTTTTATTGGTAACAAATACTGTCAGTTGTTTTCCTTGGAATGACAGGCTGATTTTGTACATTTTCAGGAGGATTTGTTAAATATCTAAGTCTGAATAACCTTCATTTGTCAATTATGCTTTCCAGTAAAAAAAAAGGTGCTCTGTAGAAAAAGTGGCTAAAAGTCACCTTGGAACTAAAACAGTCACAAAAGTGGTTTTCTTTGTGACAACTATTGTACTTTGGTATGCAGCAGAAGTGCATTATGGGTAATTTCCATTTTATCATAGAGAACATTAAAAAGCTCTGTATTCTAAGATTGGGATTTAATAAAATTGATCATTTTTACTGCTTCACTGAGGGCATTCTTAAGTGAAGCTGCCTTTTTGTATTTCACTGTAAGTTCGTGGCTGTGCACAACACAATGACAACCAGTACAGTTTGATGCCACTGACTTGACATAAGTTGAGGTGCTAGCAGTTTTACCCACCATTGCTTTTGCACCATCAGTGCAGATGTCAACACAGTGGGAAAAAACCTTCTATTCCTGAAATGTCCAGCCCTTATTTTTCTTCTTTATTCTTTTCTCATTGTACCTGATAATTTGTTTACTAGTGTACGTGGAATTATTTTTACTTATAGTAAATCACAGACCACTTTGAGAATTCACAAAAGCCGTGAGCCTTCTCTGAAAAATATTTTTCTACATATACAGTATTATAGACAGTTTTATACAGAGTCCCTCAAAGCCATCTGTGGGCTGAGTCCACATTAATTATTCCTGTCTGGCAGACTTAAGATGAATTCAAAGTATGGCGGCTGCCTGATGCTTTTGTTTATAACCAAATTCCACATTTTAGCCAATTGTAAAAATTTTACTTTCTTTTTATTATTTAAAGGCAAGCTTCTTACTAAATACAGAAAAATTTCTAGAAAAAAATAGGAAATCAAGATTTAACTTTGTCATTAGTTAGTATGTAATCTTGGAGGTGGGGGTAGAGTGAGAATTAAAAAAATCATTTTTTGATTAATGGAAATTATTAAGATTTCATGAGGCAGATATGAATAGGTGGTGGAATTAGGGTTTTGTTTTTTTATCTTGCCATATTTTCTGTTTTAGAGAAGCCAGTTATAAGTAAGAACTTGCTGGAGAAAGTAGCAGATGGTTGGTGAAAAATAAAATTTAGTATGTACACAGCACACATAGACACATATATATCACATACCCTTTATAATTTAAAATACAAAACCTGCATTGGAAAAATGTTTACATAAATGCAAAATTTGAAATATAATGGTTGAATACAATTTTTTGAGTACAGTAATGGAATTCTTTTGGGAGAAGATACATTTTGCTTAATTAAGGTTCATAGTTAGTGTTCTCTGTCATCAAAATTGATTGCAAGTGGTCTGTTGATGTTGATCTGTAATGAGGTTTTATGATTTCATCTTAGAAGATGTCTTTACACAGATAGGTACATACTCCCAAATACTAATATCAATCCAAAAGCATATGATTTTAGTTGAGCATATTTATTCCTTGGAAAACATTTGTATAATTCTCTTGATATTTGCCTTTTAGCATGTCATCACATCGCAGATTAATCACTTCAAATAGAGGGTTAGGTGGAAGTTCCTCAATGGCACAGTTAAATAGATTTTGATATATGGAAATTTCTTTTGCACTTGAGTCGAGATCTGAAGAATTCTATAGTTTGAGCTTGGAAAATATATCTGCTGCAAATCTGTGTGGGAATGAAGATCTCACTTGTTTTAACTTTTGATAGCAAAGGAAATGTATAAAGCAGCTTGCTTGTGATTTGGACTGTATTAATTGTCAAAATGACTTACCACATGCTGTAAGTTTCACGTACAAGTATGTATATTTTCGCCTCATAATTTTAGGTTGACTTTATTAAGAAACATCAGGTTTGTAGCAAAATCTCATTTCTAGAATGATTCTGTGTTTGGTAATAGTGATTGAGGGTGACTCATGGTCAGAAAAATTTCATTATCAGCCCTGAGCTTAAAAAAACACAGTAAAGCTGTCAGTGCTAAGCCATTGAAATCCTTTGTGGTGGGGCAAATCAGGATATTCAGTGTTTATTATGGGCAAATATTTATGAAACTGACAATGGTTAAGTTCATGAGAGCAAGTGAAGCTCACTGTTGATACTACTGGCTCAACAATACATGGTAGGTTAAGATATTTTTCTGTAGAGTAACTGCATCGTAGACTTAAAACACCTTATATTTTCAGAAGATTTGCAAAATTGTCCAACTAAGCCTTTTTCTACACCACGTGTATTTTTACCACTATCAGTTGTAACATGTCTTAGCGCATTCCACTACAGGTTGCACTAAATTAGTTTTTCTCAGCTTCTTTGAAAATATTCTTTTTTTTTTTTTTTTTTTGAGACAGAGTCTTGCTCTGTTGCCCTGGGTAGACTGCAGTGGCGTCACTATAGCTCACTGCAACCTCCAACTCCTGGGATTCAGCGATCCTCTTGCATCAGCCTCCTGAGTGCCTGGGACTACAGGTGCACTCCATGTCTGGATAATTTTTCTATTTTTAGTAGAGATGAGTCTCGCTCTTGCTCAGGCTGGTCTCAAACTCCTGAGTCCAAACAATCCTCCTGCCCCAGCCTCCCAGAGTGCTAGGATTACAGGTGTGAGCCACTGTGCCTGGCCTGAAAATATTCTTGTCTATAGTTCCACCAGACTTATTCATAGAGACTAACTATTCAGTCATTTCAAATTCAGCATTGGCTCCTTGAATAAACAACTTAGAAGTGTTGGTAACATCTGCTAACTCACCAAGAGCCCAGGAAAACCACTGAAAACCATTTGTCTTGGGCTGGGCATGGTGGCTCACGCCTGTAATTCTAGCACTCTGGGAGGCCAAGGCAGGAGGATTGCTTGAGCTCAGGAGTTCAAGACAAGCCTGAGCAAGAGCAAGACCCCGTCTCTACTATAAATAGAAAGAAATTAGCCAAACAACTAAAAATAGAAAAAATTAGCAGGGCACAGTGCATGCCTGTAGTCCCAGCTACTCAGGAGGCTGAGGCAGGAGGATTGCTTGAGCCCAGGAGTTTGAGGTTGCTGTGAGCTAGGCTGACGCCACGGCACTCAAGCCCAGGCAACAGAGTGAGACTCTGTCTCAAAAGAAGAAGAAGAAAAAAAAATTTGTCTTGTTTTTTGTTTATTAATGTTACTCCCAACGTCTTTAAGTCTTCAAGCACTGCTCTTATAGAAAGTCTTTAAAAATTTTACTGTCTCAGGACATATTTCTTCAGCTTCTCTAATCAAACACAATTTACTTAACCTACCATTGGTAAATGACTTATCTCATTTGGTAAGTCCTCCATTGGCTAACAAATGAGCCAATTGGAAACTTTAGTTGCAGACTCATTTTTATGTTTTATGTAGAAATTGTGTGCTAAGATATTCATTTTAATTTTTAAAATTTTTCTGACCATTGCTTTCCTATGAATTGGGAATATTGTGATGAGTGCTCAGTCTGGTAATGTCAATATATTAAAATTTTTTTTTAGCACAGCTATGTTATTGCATAATAAACACAATGATCAGCCATCCAGTTAAATGACAAAGTAATCCACCCTCTTGTGTCATAAAAACACAACATTCAAAGTTCACTTTTCTTGCTTTGACATGAGTGTGCACTGGTAATAAAAGTAAAATAAAATGTCATACAGCAATAAGCAGGACACTGAAGGTGCTACCAAGTTATAACTACATGTCTACAATTTGTAGTGTGCTGAAAAGCAGTGTAAAGCCATGAGAGTACCACATGTCATTTCCCTCACAGATATTCACCTTTGCCACTGTAGCATGAAAGTGCCCATTGGTAATACATAAAGGAATGAGAGTGGTTGTGTTACAGTTAAACTTTATTCATGAACACTAAAATTTGAATTTCACATAATTTTTATGTGTCACTAAGTATTGTTTTGCTTTTTCCCAATCATTTGAAAAACATAAAAATCATTCTTAGGTTATAAGCCATGCAAACACTGGCATTGGGCTAGATTTCACCCTTAGGCCTTAGTTTACTGAACTCTGGTGTAGTTTTTCTGCCTTTCTGATGTAAACATGATTATAGCAAAATTACCTTACCAAGAGTCAGGAAACCTTGGTGCTCCCACCAAAGTTGCATGACTAAGTCAAGTAATGGGATTAGGATCCATGATGTCTAGTCCTTGGCAAGGTGTTCCTCAAAATTCTTTATGTAATCCTCTGAATTTCTAGGGTGTACCCAGTAATCACATGTTGTGTACCTCTCTGCTCGTATTTGAGCAGCTATTTCATTGTCAAAGAGCAGCCAACGCGGAAAATTTTTGAGTGGTTTTGATCTTTGACAGAAGGGAAGCAAGCAGTCTGAGCTCAGCAGTCACTGGCTTTTTTCCAGAAACATTTCCTAGTCTGTGGTATAGGGGAATAGAACCCAAACAAAAAGTGGCAGTCTGACAGGGCAAAGGAGGAAAGATGCAAGTCTGGGGCCACTAAAGCAGTTGAAACTTTAATCAAGGAGAGGTGGGAACCACATATAATCTAACCTCAAAATCTGTAGTCAGGTCCCTCTGAAGTCATTAACTGACCTCATAGGTACACATGTACAAGAGAAGATTCTAAGCAATCCAATAGAAAATAGCTGGGAAGCTAAAGATCTGAGCAGACATTTCAGCATCCCCCTAGCACCAGAAAAGCTAACATTGAAGTTCAAACCCTAACAAGTTAGAGGGGCTGTAATATTTCCTGAGTTTTTCATCATGGCCACTCTAAGATTGAGGGCAAAACTGAAATAGACCAGCCTCAGGAAAATGTGGTGGAGTCACTACTACACTGCTGCCAATAGAATAGTCCTCTTTAGAGGAAGATGTCATGTAGAACTTTTACATTTTTCATCTATAATCTAGTATTCCACAGGATTAATTAACCAAAATGCAATGGAAAAAAAGAAATGAGTTCAGTAGAAATTGTCCAGTTATCCAGTGCTGAAGGTGGGAAAAAAATGGAGGGAAAATACAGAAAAGAGCATGAGAAACATGGGGAAACAGTGGTAAGAAAGGTCTAATAGGAGTCCCAGAAAGAGAGGAAATATACAATGGAATAGAAGAAATACTGACTCATAATTTTCCAAAACTGAGAAAGATATCAAAGCACAGATTAAAGAAGCTCTGTGAATTCCAAGCAGGATAAATACAAAGAAAACCATATTGGAACCTATCAAACTTAACTGCTAGAAATAAAAGAGAAGGAAAATCTTAAAAGCTGCCAGAAGAAAGAAGTCATTACCTTCAGGGAATAATAATGGGAATAATGGCTCATGTGTCACCTGAAACTGGAAGCCAGAAGACAATATAATGACCTCTTTAAAGTTCTGAGGAAAAAAATGCTAACCTATAATTCTAAACCCAGTAAGCATATCCTTCAAAAGTGAAGGCAAAATTAAGACAAAGTACAGCTGAGAAAATGTATTACTAATAGACTAGCACTAGAAAATCCTAAAGCAAGTTCTTCATGTTGAAAGAAAATTATATCAGATAAAAGCAAAAGAACTGCAGGAAGAAATGAACAACAGGATAAATGTGAGTAAAAATTTTGACTTTAAAATAATTGTCCTGTTGGGTTTAAAATTTGTGAAAACAATGTATGACAACAGTAGAACAAAAGGTTGGAGGGTGGTAATAAATAAAAAATACATTTGTAATCTCTAGAGCAACCTCTAAGTAAAATATAATGGAATATATAACTAAAAATCTAATAAAGGAGAAATGGAATAATTTAAAGGAAAGTAAAGAACAGATGGGACAAACAGAAAACAAATGGT
Source organism: Lepilemur ruficaudatus (assembly GCA_963574885.1). Classification (NCBI taxonomy): domain Eukaryota; kingdom Metazoa; phylum Chordata; class Mammalia; order Primates; family Lepilemuridae; genus Lepilemur; species Lepilemur ruficaudatus. The sequence continues at coordinate 15,874 of CAUYRT010012479.1, forward strand.
AGGTTGGTAGACTTAAATCCAGTTTTGCTGGTGATTATATTAAATGTAAAAAGAACAAACCTTAAAATTGAGACAAAGCTCAGAAGACCTAACTGTATAATGCTTACAAGGGATATGTTTTAAGGACACATGAGGAAGCAAAAAAATGGGGAAAGAAACATATCATGCACATACATGTTAAACCAATGAAACCTAGGTTGGCTGTATATTTATATTGGAAAAAGCTGTAAGACCCGGAAGTAACGCTAGAGGTAAAGAAGGGCATTGCGTAATGCTAAAAGGGTAAATTCATCAGCAAGATATCATTAAACTTTTTATGTATAACTAATAGAGGTTTAAAACACAAATAGAAAAAGTTGACAAAATTAAAAGGTTAAAATAGACAAAATTGCAGCCAGATGAATAACAGATTAATGCACCTCTCAGCTGCTAGTAGAACAAAACAGGAAAAAATCGGCAAGGATATAGAAGATTTGAACAACACAGCCAACTTGACCTAATTGACACACGTGAAACATTTCGCTCAACAACTGCAGGATATACACAGTTTTCAAGTATTTATTAAACATTTACTAAAATGTACCATATGCCATACCATAAACCAAATCTCAATACATTTGAAAGAAATGAAATCATAGATAATGTGAGCCAAAATCAATTTAATGAAAAATGTGAAAGGGTGCCATACTAAAAACTATAAAATATTGCTGAGAAATAAATAACAACTTAAAAGGAGTGGTATGGTCATGGATTGGAAGACTGAAAATTAAGATGTCAATTCTCTGTAGGCTTTTCCCCAATTAAAACCCCCACAAGTTTGGGGGCAGAGGGATGGATACAAGCCAATTTAAAAATGTATTTGAAAATACAAAAGAACTGAGATTAGCCAAGGAAATTTTATTTTACTATTTTTTTCCCACAGAGACAGGGTTTTGCTTTGCCACTCAGGCAAGAGTGCAGTAGCACAGTCATAGCCCTCAAATTTGGGCTCAAGTAATCCTCCCACCTCAGCCTCCTGAGTAGCTGGGACTGCAGGTACATGCCACCACACCTGGCTAATTTTTATTTTTTTTTTAATTTTTATTTATTTATTTATTTATTTTTTGAGACAGAGTCTCACTCTGTTGCCCGGGCTGTAGAGTGCCCAGGCATCAGCCTAGCTCACAGCAACCTCAAACTCCTGGGCTCAAGCGATCCTTCTGCCTCAGCCTCCCAAGTAGCTGGGACTACAGGCATGCACCACCATGCCCGACTAATTTTTTACATATATTTTTAGTTGTCCAATTAATCTCTTTCTATTTATAGTAGAGATGGGGTCTTGCTCTTGCTCAGGCTGGTCTTGAACTCCTGACCTTGAGCTATCCACCCGCCTCAGCCTCCCAGAGTGCTAGGATTACAGACGTGAGCCACTGCGCCCGGCCCTGGCTAATTTTTAAAAATTTTTTTTTGGAAAGATGGAGTCTTGCTATGTTTCCCAGACTGGTCTTGAACCCCTGTCCTCAAGTGTTCCTCCTGCCTCAGCCTCCTTAGGATCCTGCTGGGATTACAGGCATGAACCACTGTGCTAGGCTTCAGATACTCAGACTTTTTTATAAAAAGCTACAGTAATTAAAACAGTGTGGTATTGATGCAAAAATAGGGTAAGGGACTATATAATGTCCAGAAACATACCCATTCCTGTATGGTCACCTTATTTTTCTACAGAGCTGCCACTGTAGTTCAGTGGGGGAAAGGATGATCCTTATGATAAATGGTGCTAAATCAATTGGCTATCTTTGTGGATAAAATCCTTAACTTTAGCTGGATCAGCTGCATGCACCCGTAGTCTCAGCTACTAAGAGGCTGAGGCAGGAGGAAAAGACTTAAAATGAACTTGTCCAAAAAAGGATATCTAATTGGCATATTAAGCATATGAAAATGTACTCAACAAACTCAGTCATCAGGGAAATGCAAATTAAAATTTCAGTGAATACCACTATACATTAAGAAAAAAATGGCTAAAATGTGAAATACTGGTAATATACAGTGTTGGCAAAAATGTAGAGCCACAAGTGTTGGTGGGATTATAAATTGGTATGTAACCACTTTGGGAAACTGGTAGTATGCAGTAAGTAAAACTGACCCAGGAATTCTACTCTTATGTTATATAAATACCCAAGAGAAATGTGCATGGCTATTCATAGTATTTGTAATAGCCCCAAACTGGAAATGACCCAAATAGAGTAGGTAAATATGTAGTTGTATCTTCATACAATGGAATACAGATTGAATATTCCTTATCCAAAATGGTTGGGGCCAGAATACTTTGGATTTCAGATTTTTTCGGATTTTGGAATATTTGCATTATGCTTAACCAGTTAAGCATCCATAATCTGAAAATCTAAAGTCTGAAATGCTCCAGTGAGCATTTCCTTTGAGCATCATATAAAATCTCAGAAACTTTAGGATTTTGGATTTCAGATTAGGGCTACTCAACCTGTATTCCAAATGACGTCTAAACACAATTACATGAATGGCTCCACAGATAAAATAATGAGCAAAAGAGTATATAGTATATGTTTCTGTTTATCTAAAATTCAAAAACAGGTCGAATTAATCTATAGTGAAGGAAATAAGAATAGTAACCTTTGGGCATTTCTATTATGTTAGGGCACAAGGGCACCTTCAGGGTTGCAGAAAGCATTCTGTATGCTGATCTGAATGGCAGTTACTCAGGTGTATACATAGTTAACAGTTAATTGAATTATACACATAAGATTAGTATACTGTATGTGTATGTAATACCTTGAAATATTTTCTAAACAGTAATAGTGTGGTTGATACTTGCTGTCTGGTTTTATCTGGTTTAAAATTATTACATGCTGAAATTATTTTCCAGGAAATTTTTTGATCCAAAAATTTCATGTGGTGAATTGGAAAAAGAACTGGCCTTTGAGTTAGTAGACATTGGTTTCAGTCCTTCTCTGATGTTTTTCACTCCCTCCAGTCTTGTAAAACCTGGGCATTGAATTGATCTTGTGTAAGTTATTTAATCTCTCTCATTGTACAGTAGAGATAATAACCACCCTTTCTAATTCCTGATGTATCAAAAGGATTAAATGAAATGATGTGAAAGTGCTTTGCACCTAAGTATGCCAATTTATAATTTATCTTTATAATCCATTGAGATACTTAGGTCTAGGCTCATACATCCAAATACTGAAATCTCTCATGGATGCTGTGATAGCAATCTAGATGCCCTATGTAACAAGTTGCCCTGATTTTTTCCGTTTTTCAGATAACTGAGAGAAATTTGAAGTGCTCTTAGAAGTCTGGGAGTGCATAGGTAGTATGACTTTTGAATAGGAAGACTATTGGATTGCCCTGAGACATCTACCTTACCCTCCCAAATTTTGGGCTAATTTTTTCTAAGATTTGGTCTCTTTTCTAACTGCATTTCATCATCTCTTAAGATGGCACTTTTATGTGCCGCCAAGGAGGGGAAAGCCACTGCCAATTATAATTTTAAGAAGCTGTTGATCGCAGGCTGTGTCACAACTTCAGAGATAATTGGGGGGGATATGTGCATCCTAGAATCAGTGAAGCATAAAAGGTTTTGTGCAGTGTGTTTTGGGGTTTTGATTTGGCAAGATTTATAATTTCATTATATTAGCATACATAACTTATAAGTTCTAGTGTTTTATAGCTCTGTAAAAATGTTAGTCACTAAGTTACACAATTATTTGGGAGATGAAAGTTGAACACATACAGGGAAAGTAAAATAAGGTAAAATATTCACCACTGATCTATCAAAGTGATCCCCACAGACTTTTGACTGACTTAGTAAGGATTGCCATCAAGTTAGAATTCAACTGAATTTTGATAACCTAGTGGGAGCTTTTTGTTTTTGGGGAGATTTTTTGGGTTTTTTCTTTTATTTATTTATTTTTTTGTGAAACAGGGTCTTACTCTGTTGTCTAGGCTCGAGCACCATGGCGTCAGCCTAGCTCACAGCAACATCAAACTCCTGGGCTCAAGTGATCCTCTTGCCTCAGCCTCCCTAGTAGCTGGGACTAGAGGCCTTGCCACCATGCTCAGCTAAATTTTTTTCTTTTCTCTTTCTCTTTCTCTTTCTCTTTCTCTCTTTCTCTCTTTCTCTTTCTCTTTCTCTTTTTCTTTTTCTTTTTGTTGTAGAGATGGAGTCTTACTCTTGCTCAGGCTGGTCTGGAAATCTGGGCCTTAAGCAATCCTCCACTTTGCCGTCCCAAAGAGCTAGGATTACAAGTCTGAGCGTATAGTGTGTTCTTATTATGGAATCCCAGCATAAATTGTGAAAATTTTTTAAGAGCCAAATGTGTTCTGTTTTTCTTGTCCATTGCTGTTGTCTCTAACAACTGATACATACTAGGCTCTCAAATATTTGTTGAATGAGTTAATAAATTTTTGATATAATGACTTTTAGCTATATATTTGTCATCTGAAAGCAACCAGAGATGAATCTTTCAAGGTGAATGCTTTTTTTCCCCCTTAAACTAAAATTTGCCATGTTTAATATTAATGCCAAGATTAAGAATTGTTCCTGAATCTCAGTTAGTATTCCAGATATTTAATGGAAGGTACAAAGGTAAATGTCCATTTTGGTCTTAGAAAAATTCAAATGTGTACCAGAAGTAGGTAATTGATGTTTTGAAAGCCAGTACTAGTGTAGAACCTATGTTAAGTTCCCATAATAAAAGCAGTTCTGCTGACCATTGATTTGAATTTCAGAGATAGTCTTAGAAACTGGAGTATTTGCTAAAGTACATTTGAACATTGTGTCTCTTCTTCTGTCTCCTTGTTGCTTTTATATTAATATAGTAATAGAATTAGTAGAACATATAGCTTTTGCATGTGGAGACCTGACTTTTTTTTTAAGCCTGTCAAACATAGCAATTTTTAGCAAGAAATGTGTGGACTTTGTTGTAAATGGGAAATAGTAGGAGTATATACAACTCTGTTTTCTTTTTTAAATGCCTTTTCAATTAAGATTAAATGAGAATTTAGCAGTATATTTAAAGATTAAAGGCGTAGAGCCAGTGGCAATGATGATGAGAGGAAATGATTACAGGTTCAGTTCAGTGGGACAGATAAGGAGCTCACCTCTCTCCATGTACCATTCTACTCTATTCCATCCCAGAAGTTATTGGAAATCATATTATTTTGTGGATTTTATTGCTTATTTATTGCAAAAAAATGCTTTACTCCATCTAAATAGCGTTTAGAGGTTTTTATGTAATGCCTTATTTTGAATATAATGATATTAATATATTAAAATTTAATAAATAGCTGGGGTTTTCTAATATTCGTTTTGATCAGGAAATGGAGGTCATGGTTGCTAAAATTCTTGAGGCTGCTGATATATTCCAGGGAAGTGTGTAAAGCTAAATAACCTACTGACAGTTACTTCTTAATCTCCCTTGCTTCATAGCCACTTGTTTTTGGTGATGCTATTCTAGCATCTTACTAGATTGCCAGATGACAGAGTAAGGCAGACTGTAAAGGGTGTTGTCCCTGAAATTTTTTAGTTTTTTGGGCTGCTGAGCCTTAGGTTGGCCACTGGAGAGCAAAGAAGAGGATTGCAGTTCATTGGCAGCAAACTGGAAGAGCCTCATCAGGAACCGGCAAACAGAGACAAAAGCCAAAAAATCATAAAATAACCTTATTGTTAGTCATAGGGCTAAATATAAGGGTATGTGTCTTTTTAAAGGATTACTATTTTATTAATAAATTTTAGAAAACTGACCATCTTATTTATTTTCTATCAGTACGAGGATGTCGTCCAGGAAAGATTGTGCAGATGACTGAAGCAGAAGTTCGGGGCTTGTGTATCAAGTCTCGGGAGATCTTTCTCAGCCAGCCTATTCTTTTGGAATTGGAAGCACCACTGAAAATTTGTGGTATGTAAATGGGTAACGTTGGAAACAACTCTTTGGAATCATGTTTTTCTTTGCATATTTACACTGAGGATGATTTAGAGAAAATATTTTTGAAGATTTTGTGTAAAAGAGATTGATAGGTTTTATTAAATAAAATTGAAACTTTCATAAAAACAAATGACAGATAAGAAAAACATTTGCGGCATAGACAACAGATAAAAAGATTGCTATTTATAATATATAAAGAGTTCTTATAAATAGGGAAAAGACAATATAATACAAAAATAACAAAACATAGAAAGAAATAGATCTTGGAGGAAATTTAAATAGCCAATAAACATAAGGTCCTCAACCTCACTAGTGAAGTGCAATTTAGTGAAGTGCAATTTAAAACAAGGACCTAACTCTAATCAGATTACCAAAAATGTTAAAGATTGATATGTAGTGTTGTCAAGGATATAGAGAAATGGGCATTTCAGTACACTGGTTAGAACAAACAAGTATAGAATTTGGGGGGATCAGTATGGCAGTGGTCTTCTAACTTTATTTTGATTGGTTAAATTTATTTTGAAGTTTATATTACTTTATAATTTGTGTGTGTTCTTTTAAGTCTTACAGTGGTTTTTGGCCAGAAGCAAAAACTTATAACCTTAAGTGAGTGATCTCATTGTTATAACCAGAAAAATTGTTGAAAAGAATAACGTTTGTCTGTAGTTTACGTAACAGCAAGAAATAATATAAATAATGTATCACACTAGCTTTTAGTTCGATAATGCAGATACTCTTTGTGGTGGTTAGTAGTGTTTGTTACATAGCTTTCATGGACTTACCATCAGCATTTGCTCAGACAAGGGTAGTTTGTTACATGCAAAATTTTTTTTCTCCTTCGTGTTTCTTAGTGATTCACATTCACACCATGGAACTTGCAGATGATCAGTGTGCTCTTTAAATATTTTTTATTCTTTTCTGTGTGTGGTTTATTAAATCATGTGCTTGGTGCTCCTTTGTACAGTGCCCAGCAAATAAGAGATAGTAGCTAATGTTTATTGGATAGATAAATTATTTAGAGTGCCACACCTTTAAGAGGTGGTAGTTGGAATTTGGGGGAAATAATCCCCTCTGTGAATTTAAATGCAGCATATGTAGTTTAAGATCATTTGTAGTTGACCTTAAAATGATTTTGAAGTATTTTTTAAAGATATTCTGTAAAATGCTGTGATATAGAAATAACTTGAAAGTAATGGAAGTTATTTACTACATATTTCTAAGTTCTTACTATTTGTCTCAGTGTTTGGCATCAAAAAGTGACCTAAGTTAAACTACCAGATAATAAGAGTAACTGTCTTAGTTGCCTGTTTTATAACAAATTACCCCAAAGCTTTGTGACTTACAACAATATTAATTTACCATTTCACAGTTTCTGTGGGTCAGGAATTTGGGTACAGCTTAGGTCCTCTGGTTCTGAGTCTCTCACACAAGGCTCCCATCAAGGTATGATCTGGGGCTGCAATCATCTGAAGGCTCAACTATGAAAGGAGTCAGTCCTTATGGCCTTGATGGACTGAGGGCCTAGTTCCAAATTGGCTATTGGCCAGAGGCCTCCCTCAGTTCTTCCCTATATGGGCTTCATGAGACAACTGGTTTCATCAGTGAGCATGGAAGAAGAGAGAGTACAAACAAGACAGTAGTTACAGTCTTTTGTAATCTAATCTTGGAAATGACAGCCCATCTCACTTTTGCTGTATCTTATTTGTTAGAAGTAAGTCACTAGGTATAGCCCACACAAGGGTGTGAGGGATTGATTACATGGGGTATGAACATTGGAAACCATTTCATGTAAGCTGCTTACAGCAGTTACCAATTTTTCTAAAATTGACTTTTTCTTTTTAGGAGATATTCATGGACAGTATACAGATTTACTGAGATTATTTGAATATGGAGGTTTCCCACCCGAAGCCAACTATCTTTTCTTAGGAGATTATGTGGACAGAGGAAAGCAGTCTTTGGAAACCATTTGTTTGCTATTGGCTTATAAAATCAAATATCCAGAGAACTTCTTTCTCTTAAGAGGAAACCATGAGTGTGCTAGCATCAATCGCATTTATGGATTCTATGATGAATGTAAGTGAAAATAAAAACTAAGAAAAGTAATTAATGGAAACATTCCCTAATAATTTTCTGGTTCAGAAGAAGTCCTTTGATTCAGAGGTTTTTTTCAAAATATGCTCTTATCAGGCATAGGCCCAGGAAGAGGAACCTGAAACTGGGTGACGTGTTACTAATTAAATTGTTTCCTTGGGGGTCTTGATCATGTCATTTGAGATTGATTGCAACTTACTATGCCAAAGAGTCCCTTTGTACATTAGTTTACCTAGTAAAATACCCAAGTGAAACAGAGGTCACTGTAGACAGTGGCTTCTGGTTTTCTAGTGTCCATTAAAGATTTTAGCTCTCAGCATTCTTGTGATATGACAGAAATAGTTATTCTTTGTCAGAAGAATTATTGAGAAGTTTTATGACACTGTTTAAAAGTCGAAGTTTATTAAAATTTTAATCTTTATGTCTTCAAACCTAGAGAGACAAGGATACTGAATACTCCGGCATATCCTTATTTTATTCTACTGTTTTTCATTAATAGGAAGTCACTAATTTGCTATTGCATAGTAGTATTTCCAAGTATTACTAAATTACCCTACTGCATTTGAATTTGGTCTTTTGATTTTGTTAGACCAGTATGGGAATGAGCATATGTTTGGTTAATTACAATTTACAGCCAATTATAATGATCTTCAAATTGAATTTATTCTTTTTTATTGCAGAATTCCCCTTTGGAATCTGCTTTTGCTTTTTTCCATCCTTAAATATGGTAGAGTCCTAATCGAACTTACATATATCTCCTTGATTCATATAATGATTTGACAAATGTTTGAAGACGTGTTATATGTATCAGGCACTGTTCTAACCACTGAATGAAGCCATACGGAATACAGATGATTTCTGTTCTCATGGAGCTTATGTTCTAATGGGAATGATTCTGTATTTGATTTTATATTGCACTTTTATTTTTGAGGTGTAATATGGGGTTTGAATTGTTTAAATCAGACCAGTAGAGTGGAAGTGGGTGGAGTACATCAAACTGTAACAATTTTCCTAAAGCTACATCAGTAATAAGATTATATTCTTAAAGGATAAAAGATGGGCATGAATATCCTTGAGGCTAGATATGACATCACATGAAATAATGTATGTGAGAGCAGCTTGTAAACAGTGCTTTGAGTTATACTTTTCGTTAAGAGGCAGCATGGGAAAATTACTACTTGTATCTTTCATTCCTTCCTTGGCTCAGTAGTCACATCTTATTGCCAAATTCGGGAAAATCGAGTAACTCTAAAAAGGTGAACATACACTTGAGGTTGTCTTTGTTGTAGCTGTTTATGATAAGTTATGGGAAAATTATAGCTTTTGTGTCAGATCTGTTTATACTTGCTATTATATTAATGCCAAGTGGTAATTCACTCAAAAGTGAATAGCAGTTAAGCACTTGGAAATTTTCTCTTCTTGGCATTAAGTTTATACTGTTATTCAGTGCATTAGAGTTAAAATGGACAGTCTCCAGAGGCACCCTTTCACTCTGCTTACTTATTTGGCTAGGTATTTAACTAGTGCACATGTTGAAGGGAAAAAATGAACTAATAGCCTGTTTCAAAATTGCTGTATTACAGTGATCTTAAAATGCAAAAATTATTGTGTTTATTTCATAAAACACTAGCCGTCTCTAATGTCTTTTTAACTTTACTGAAGGTGCTGATTGTTTATTATATTTATTACCTTTTATAAAAGTGTACAAATAACAGTTGTACATTATAGAAAAAGTGCTAGGTATACATAAAGCAGAAAATTGAAATCAGTCATAATACTGTGGCTTTGAGATAACTAATGAGAGAACAGTTTTGAATTTTTCATTTATTCTAGCTGCTTGTTCTTTTTATAGGCAAACGAAGGTTTAATATTAAATTGTGGAAGACCTTCACTGATTGTTTTAACTGTCTGCCTATAGCTGCCATTGTGGATGAAAAGATCTTCTGTTGTCATGGAGGTAGACTAGTAAATTTGCCTTATGGGTTTTTTTTTAATGGTTCTTACATAAAAGGAGCTGTACTAATGAAGATGCAGTGCTTGTGTGAAAACTTAAGCGATTAAAACTGTTTTAAACATGGTAAAACTTCTTTTTAATAATTACAAATGTATAGGTTGTTTATGAGTGAAAATGTAACTCTTGTCTTTAGAGTTTCACATTTAAGGAGGATAATTAGAGTTTGTTTGAAAAGTATCTTTCCTTTGCCTCAAATTTTGACAGAAAGATACTCCTGCCATCAGTAAAAATGAGAGGATCATTATTTTCCTGCCTATATTGAATACCTTTCATCAGAATCTAAATACAGTTTAATGTTCACATATATCAAGAGTTCTAGGCTTCATACAGGATGTCTACTCTAGTCCTAAAAATAATTTTTTGGTAGAAAGGTTAAGTTATTCTAAAAGCTAATTTGAAAAACTAACATGTGTCTAGCACCTGACTAGATACCATGGAAATACAGTATATGATCTGGTCATCTTGAAAAATTTAAAGACCTATTGATAAATTGTATTTTGAAACAGATAATTGAGTAATAAAAGCAATTTAATTATGTCAGTATTTCTAAGATAGTACTTATGAGAAATCATAAAAGGAAAGAATTATGGGGCATATGTGTGTGAAGGCATGGGTTTTAAAAGACAGATAGACTTTGGAGGAGTGAAAAGGACTTTAAACAGTCTTTGTATGTTGTATGTCTGGTTTAGGAAATGTGCAAAGACTGGCCCAACTATAATGTCAAGTACATGTTGGGGAATGTTGGGATCAGATAATAGAGATTGAGGTATTGAACAAAGGAGTTTGTTGAATGATTTAATAACCATATTGGGTTTTTGTGCAGGGAAGTAATTTAATGAAAATAGTGTAAGAAAATTAGTTTTTCATCAATGTACGGGAAGAATTAAAGTGGAAAACGCTGAAAAGATAGATGCACTTGCCTAGGCCTGAGGTAATAAATAGTTTATTCTCTGGCAGAACATAATTCCCTACATTAATTGAAATATGTTTTCCAGTAGATATTATAAACATTTAAGGAATTGTAGTTCTTCAACATTAGTATAGCTAAGGATAGAAATGTAGCGGTATGGTATATGAATGTTTAGATTCATTCCTTGTGATGATATTTGGATTGCCTACCAGAGAAATAATAGCTTATATTTATATACCACTGCAAAGATTGCAGAGTATTTTTATGTGCTTTTTCTTATTTATCCTTCTGATTGTTTATGCCTTCATGAAGATAATGAGCATGTTGGAGTGGGATGTGAGAAGGTCTTGGGGATAAAGTGATGTTTTAATTTGGAGTAAAAATGTTTAAGATTAGGGTGGTGAGAGGTGACAAAAGTTGTAGGAAGGCTTGCAGTTATGTATGTTCCTATGAAGGACAGGGAATGATTAGAAAGAGTGGTGGAATTTGATTTCCCTTGTAGGGAAAAATGGAGAAGATGACATCATAATTATATGCTGTATTATATATATTGGGGATTCATAACTCAATATGTTGGCCTTTAAGATTACATTAAAAGGAACAGTCTAAGTATCTTTAATTTCACATAGTGTATCTATTTTGATTAATAGCTTTTTTATTGAATAACTATTACAATTTTTTAGATATCAAGACTATGTCTCATCTTTTTATTTATAGGACTGTCACCAGACCTGCAATCTATGGAGCAGATTCGGAGAATTATGAGACCCACTGATGTCCCTGATACAGGTAAGTATGTGGAGAAATTTGTTTTATGTAAAATGTTGGCCTCTTTGAATCTAATTATATTTATTGGAAGTGGGATTGGTTTAGGTAGTAAGAGCTCTTTTTTGTAGTCATCAGTAAGCTAACTATAGATTACTTTATTTACAGTAATGTAAAATACTTCACTTTGCACTGATCATTCCATAAAATGCAGAACTTGAAATTTTTATTTATAACCATAATGTGATTCTGTCAGACTTGTTTGATCACAAAAAAGATTTTGCTATTGATACCTCATACCTTTCTATTTTTCTAAATTCTCTCATTCATATTGGCATTGGTTATATTTTCAGAAACTTGTTAAATTTAGTATAAAGTTTTAAAATAATCTGTCTTTCCTTCTTAGGCAAGGATACAGTTACTGTCTTTTGCATTGTCTAGTTCTGTTATTTTCTGCATTATCTAGATTTCAAATTTTTAGAGCTTTTTTAATTTGAAGACATAGTAAGACAGGATCTCACTATGTTGCGCAGACTGGATTAGAACTCCTGGGCTCAAGCAATCCTCCTGCCTCAGCCTCCCAAGTAGCTGAGACTACAGACACATCTGCCTTAAATTTTTAGAGCTCTTAAGAATTTTAGAAGCACATGATCAGTTTTATGAAAATTTATTTTAAGAACAACTCTTAAGTTGTTAAGCAAGTCCAAACAAAAGCAGTTAAGTTCCAGTTGAGGATAAAGTGCTATATTGATTAACAAGTGAGCCTAATGTAACTAAATAAATGATAGGCACAGTTGCCACTTACGCTAACTTTTCCATTGGTTTTAAAATACTATTACTCATATTTGAATACCAGTGTGTACTAAGATAGCTAATCATACCATTCATACCATAAAACATTATGAAGATGAATTGAATGCAGTTAAGTTGCTCTGCTTCCTCAGTTCAACTTTTGCTTAAAACAGCAGTACCTTTCTGTGTGGTGTTTTCTCATACCACACGTGTGTGGTTTTACCATACCACAACCAATTCTTGAGCACTAACTGGGTGTCTGATTCAGTTCGGACACTAACTCCCAAAGTTAGCATAGTCTTTACAGGTTGAGGGCTCCATTCCACAAGACTGCCCCCTTCAGATGCCAGCCCCAGGTCACCACACTTCTGCCCAGCTGACTACAAATTCGGGGGTTCCCACAACCCCCCTCCTCAGGTGCTTTACTTACATTTACTGGTTTATTATAAAGGGTACAACTCAAGAACAGCCAAATGGAACAGATACATAGGGGATGTATTGGAGCTGGGGAGGGGGCGTGGCCGAGAACTTTCATACTTTCTCTGAGCATGCTACCCTCCCAGTATATCAGTGTGTTCGTCAACCCAGAAGCTCCCCAAATCTTGTTGTTCAACAGGTTTTTTTAAAAATAGAACTCAATTTCCTGAAGGAGTGGGGTATTTTCAACCCTCTACTCATGTGTTTGGTCTTTCTGATAACCATTGTCCATTCTAAAGCTACCTAGGGGCCCCTACATGAGTCATCATTATACCATAACCTCTGCTGTGGTAGAAAGGGGCTTGTTATAAATAACAAAAGACACACCTATCTTCCAGGAAATTTTTTTTTTTTTTTTGAGACAGAGTCTCACTCTGTTGCCCGGGCTGTAGAGTGCCCGGGCATCAGCCTAGCTCACAGCAACCTCAAACTCCTGGGCTCAAGTGATCCTTCTGCCTCAGCCTCCCGAGTAGCTGGGACTACAGGCATGCGCCACCATGCCTGGCTAATTTTTTACGTGTATTTTTAGTTGTCCAATTAATCTCTTTCTATTTATAGTAGAGACGGGGTCTCGCTCTTGCTCAGGCTGGTCTTGAACTCCTGACCTTGAGCTATTCACCTGCCTCAGCCTCCCAGAGTGCTAGGATTACAGGCGTGAGCCACCGCGCCAGGCCCTTCCAGGAAATTTGCAAGGGTTTTAGGAGCTATGTGCCAGGACAGAACTGGGACAAGGACCAAGTATATTTTTATTATATCACACTTTCATACGATTAAAAACATTAACATAAGCAAAACTACCCATTCCCTGTTTCTGCCAAAGACTTTTAAAAACATTTACCTTATTGGATTAATTATTTCATTGTTATTTGTGAAATCAGATCCACCCTTTATGTATTGTATTTATCAGTTCTCAGCAAACTTAAATATGTTTACAGTGGGGATTGTTTAGTGGCATAGGGTCTAGAAATCCTATTATGTGTTAGGAACGTGGCTATATATGAATAAAAACAGGCTCTAGCTTACTGATAAGAGGATTGTTTATTGGTAATTTTGGAAAGAGGAATCAATTATTTATCAAGTATTGGACTACATGGTCACTAAATTCATTTCACGTTCTTAAGATTCAAAGATTTTATAGACAGATAAGCATTAAAAAATATTCATGGGCCGGGCGCGGTGGCTCACGCCTGTAATCCTAGCACTCTGGGAGGCCGAGGCGGGTGGATAGCTCAAGGTCAGGAGTTCAAGACCAGCCTGAGCAAGAGCGAGACCCCGTCTCTACTATAAATAGAAAGAAATTAAT
>CAUYRT010012480.1:0-15943 GCA_963574885.1 Lepilemur ruficaudatus
TTGGAAGGAATATTTCCAGTAAAATGCTTAATTTCCCAAGTGAAAACAAGAAATATAAGGATAATAAAATTATAAAACTTTAACACTAACTACACATTTTTTTTGTTTTGTTTTTTTGAGACAGAGTCTCACTCAGCTTCCTGGGCTAGAGTGAGTGCCGTGGCATCAGCCCAGCTCACAGCAACCTCAAACTCCTGGGCTCAAGTGATCCTCCTGCCTCAGCCTCCCGAGTAGCTGGGACTACAGGCATGCGCCACCATGCCCGGCTAATATCCAAGCTATTCCTTATTACACATTCCTTATTCGAGAACTGCCTAGTTTTCAATATCCTCTATGATTTGACTACCTATCAGACTTTATTACCTAGCCAGCCTGCTCTCAGCCAGCCACTTCTACTGTCTTCTACTTGCTCCTCCCTACCTGGGGAGTTCTTTTCCATGAGCTGATAACCAACACCCACTCCCACCCCATCCCTATCACCAAATGGGTTTCATCATGAGTTCTGGTTCTGGTGATTTGGTTTGGGTTGCCCAGAGCACTGGGTTGTGTCTGGGCTCAGTAGGAAGTGGAGCCACCTTGGCACATATTAGCAATGCCTGCTGTGGGCATGAAGAGCGTAGCAGGAGACAGGCAGCACATTTGCCATGTTGGCCTTGCTGAGTCCTACCCAGACTCCAAAGTCTAGCTCAAGTCTCACCTTCTCCATGAAACCTCAAATCACTCCCATCTGCTTCAACTGAATTCTCCCTTTTCTGAGTGCTTGTTACACTCATGCCATTTCATTCTTTAGCACCTGAATAGTTTGTGTGTTGGTTTTCCCAACTAGACTGGAGTCTCTTTGAGGGCAGGGATGGGGCAGTATACTTCCTTTATGTTCCGTCACCGGACCCAGTGCAAAGCCCTGCACATAGTAGCTGCCCAGAATACACGGGATTGCTTGGTTGGGGTAATTAGAACAAAACAGAAGTGAAAAATGTGCCCTCTGCTGGTAGGGTAGAGAAAGAGCATTCCTCTTAAAATCTCTGTAACCTTCATCTGACCTTTATAGAGCAAACAAACAGAAGTTTCTCGATAACATTTAGGATCCGCATTAGAGGACCCTTGGCTGTATTGGGTCTTGACATCATGAAATATTCAACTTCTTTCAAAAAGGCCAAAAAAGCAAAGTGGGGTAGCATTAGGTTGTAAATAAAAGATACATTTGCAGTTAATATAAGAATGAATAATAAGATGTACAGATGCCTATGTTATTCTTAAGAAAGAATTGGAATTCTAACAAGAATGAAAATTTAGACATCCATGGGATATTAAATGGCTGTTGGATATTGTAAGAACAACTAAAATGATTGATGATCACAGGATATCATATTTTCACTTTGTAAAAAAGAATACGTTCTCTGAAACTTGGGGTGGTTTAGGCCCATTGAGATCAAGTGTGTTACTGATGTACTTTACCATATTAGAACTGTACCTAATAGATATTATCATGTTTATGATATTTGTGCTGATACATTATCTTACAAATATGGTACAATTAAAATATTACATTTGTAAGAAAAAAATTCCTCAGGAATGTCAGTTTTGTGGTAAATATTTTCTTAAGGATATGATGGATTTTTTACTCTTCAGTTGGAATTGTCGTTGTATTTATCCTGTCTTTTTGGTGCAGAGAATAGTATCAGTTGTGTATTATTCTACTGTGAATGATTAAAGACCTATTTTTTTTAAAATATAAAATTATTGATACACATGCACATATATATGTAAAATATTTTATACATATATAATGTGAGGCCTAATCTTTGAAACCTGCCTACTATCTGTCCTATCATCCGTGGATACATACATTTTAACATTTAACACAAAAATAGCACTATTGTATCTATCAATATTTTGATTGCTTTTCACTAATGATCGTAGCTTACCTACCCAGACCTCCTTCAGTGACAGATTCCCCCAACAAATATTCCTCCAGTGTTCTAATATGTGACTAGCACGTTGACAAAAGGCATGTAAACATATTACATTCCCAACTAGCTTAAGAAAATGAATATTAATACATATGTCCATATGCATGACTCTCATTTATTATATTCTTTAGAAAAAATTGGGGTTTTAACGTGAAAATATTCAAACATCTAGGGGAACTGAGTGGCTATTGGCTGTTGTCCAGGTAAGTAAAGGACCCTAGAAACTTTTGAGGAGCAGTGGCTCACACACTGGGCAGCATTTAAGTGGCATGTCCCCATGTGTGCTGCGTGATGCCATGTGTCCTATGCTTAACATAACTGGTAACAGACATTATCCCAATAACTTTAAAAAATATGTGTGTGGGCCGGGCGCGGTGGCTCACGCCTATAATCCTAGCACTCTGGGAGGCCGAGGCGGGAGGATCGCTCAAGGTCAGCAGTTGGAAACCAGCCTGAGCAAGAGCAAGACCCCGTCTTTACTAAAAATACAAATTAATTGACCAACTAAAAAAATATATATATATAAAAAATATGTGTATGACTTAGTGCCCAAACAGGCAATTCAGAGAGGAAGGATCGTTGACATTCAGAGGGGGGAGAGAGAGCGAGAGAAAGGGCAAGGGCTGCTGTGTTTATTTTGCCACGGTCAATTTATTCTTTCCTCACAGAGAGTTACTTACTTCCCTCTAACCTTGAGTCTCCAGCAGTATGTTGGGCCACACATCCCCACTGTTTATAACCCTTGTTACCATTTAGCCACATACAGCACGTTTATAAATAAAATGAGACATCTTCCATTTGATTCCATGGCTTTCTGTAGGGAGCTTTGGAGTGGACTTCTCAACGTCCATCCCACCCCAGATGATAAGTCTAAGTCAACTGGGTAACCCCAGCCCCCGGGTTGGACGCATGATCCAGTTCTTACCAGTGGAATGTGAGTGGCCGTCTGCCCAGGGACCTCCGGGAGAAGTTTCCTCTCCAAAGAGAGAGTCACGAGAAAGAACCGCTGAGGCCATCCTGCGACCAGCCTGAGGATGAAGCAAACACCAAGTAAAGAGCTAGAAAGAACATGAGTCTTTGTTGACTCAAGCTGCAAACTTCCATTAACCCTGAAGCTTGCCCTAGGGTAGGACTTCCATTTACGAGAAGATCATAAATTTTCTTATTGTTTAAGCCATTTGCGTTGAGGTTTCTATTACTTGCAGCTGGAAGCATCCTCACTGATAAACTATTCTTATGAGGAATGACTCATGGGGAAACAATCCTCCCAGCTTCTGATTAACTCTGGCCTCCTGAGATAATTATCTGGGCCATCAGATATATAAAAATATGGAGGTCATAAGATTAAAATTATAGTGATTGCCTTTAGGGAGAGGGTGGGGCTGGTGACTGGGAGGGGGCCTGAGAGGGGCTTCTGGAACGCTAGTAATGTCTTGATCTGGGGCTGGTGACATGAGTGTGTTTACTTTGGGGTATGAGCTGTGCACTCAGGATTTTGTATACTTTTCTGCATGTAAGTTCTATTTCAATATTAAAAGCTTATTTTAAAAATATAATATTGTAACCAGACCTCCAAACAAACTCATTATATCTTGTCTGGAAGGATATGGGTAGCATGTTGGTTATTTGTTAGGCAGCCAAACGAAGCTATACGATAATGCTGTCTTTAATAAACTCCCAGAAGCTCATCGTAAAACTCTGGTATCACCAGTGTGTGGCCAACCCATTCTATCTCAGCCAAAATATTTCCCCTTTTGGTTTGGATGGAAGGGCCTCAAAACCTTGCAAATGAAGGGCTTCATCATTTTTAGAATCCAGTCACAATTAATATTAATATTAAAAACCAGAATAAAAACTAACAGATTGGAGTCTATCCATGGAGGAGCAACATTCTGAGAGATTGTAGCTATGGGAGGAAAACTCCAAGGAAACCACTGGGTTTGGAAGAAAGCAACCAGGAGCCTCATGCAGCCCCTGAGACCTGTAGTTCATGGAGGAAGAGACACAACATGCCTAGTTGTTGGTGGAAGAGGAAGAATGGGCTTTGGAGATCAAATTACCTGGAGAAAGACCTGGCTCTGCAAGAGGAAACTCAGCTAAGGAAAGTTACCATAAATCATACTTTAGAGAGTGGAGTGGGATGTGTAGGGGCAGGAACCTGGGAGTATCAATCCTCATGAGGCAGAAGCTTTGGAGAGGCGTCACATCATGAAACTAAATGGAGAATATGGTAGGTTGGTGGTCTGGCCCATGGAATTCCAATACTTTAGAGATGTAGGGCCCTGTCCTGCTAAGCAGCGACCTAGATTCATAGCTCATAAGAACGAAGTGGAAACATAATAATACATTTATCTTTCACCTAACCACGGTGCTTTCACATTTATATCTTCATTACAACCTTTTGAGGTAAGTTAGATATTACCATAAGACAGTCAATGACTAAGAGAACAGGCTTTAGAGTCAGACGACCGGGGATTGAATCCCGGCTTTGACTTACTAGGAAAATGAATGGAATTGCACACAATTCACTGAACCTGTTTCAGTGGTTCTCAATCCCAGAGGACATTTGGCAAAGTCTGGAGACATTTTTGATTGCTGCAACTGGAGGGATGTCATTGGCATTTAGCGGGTAGAGGGCAGAGCTGCTGCTAACCATCCTACAAGGCATGTGACAGCCCCCCACAACAAAGAATTGTTTAGCCCCAAATGTCCATTGTGCCACTGTCGAGCAACCTTGGGCCCCATCAGATTCTGTCTCTTTATCTATAAAATGCGGATATGGACATTATCTCATTGGGTTGTGATAAAGATTAGATTAGATCAAATAACAGTTGATATTGGGTTGTTTGTTCTAGGAATTGTCCTCTTAGACTATACATCTCTATAGAATAAGAGTTCCAGGGGTTGCGTACCAACCGACATATTCCTCATTGAGTTTTGTGATGTGTGTCCCTAGTACACATTTTGCATGATGTGACTCTGCTCCTTTGCTGCAGTTCATGGGATCAGAGGTGGACACTCGATCCAAACTAGAGCAGTGAGAATCCCTTCCTCAAGGAACTTTGTCATTTGCACTGAGAAACCCCAGGCTCAGTCTCACTGGTGTCTTGAATGCAGAATACATAAACCTGGGAGTTGTGGGTGGTCACTTTCTCACATGTGGACTGGGACACAAAGACAGCCATCTGTAGCAAGAGAAGAGAATGCAACAGTTGCAGACAGAAACGCAGCAATAAGAGGTGGGGTCCCCAGGGTCTGTGCACTCTGCCCTTAGGTCCTGCAGCCCATTTCTTTCTCCTTGTAATACTTTTTGCTTAAGCTGGCTTCAGTTATGTGTTTCTTGTGCCCAAGAAACATATAATGACTAGTGACAGCATATATAAACACTTAGCACGGTGCCTAGGAATAGTGAGCCTTGAATAAGTGGCAGTTATTATTAATCCCCATTTTATTTTATTTTTTAGGATAGTCAAGTCAAGCAGTGGGAGTGGAGAAGGAACAAAGGAATCTGTAACTGGTTGTGATCCATTAGTTGTAAACACCACTACACTCAACCAGCCTAATCCCCATTTTAGAGATAAGAAAGTTGAGGCAGAGAGATGAAAGAACTTGTCTTTGCGTCACACCGCTCTTTAGTGGTAAACCCGATCTGGGATCCAGGTCTCCTGATGCCTAGACCTGGATTCTGTTCTGCTGATTGTTTGTATTGTGCAATAAAAACTTTCAGAATAGGGTATAAGTAAGTCAGTACCCATATACAGTTACAAATAATTCAAAATAAACCCCAGTGTATCCATCACCCAGGACAAGAACTAGAAAACTGGCTACAACCCAAGAGACCTTCCTGTGCTCCTCCCTGACACGCCTCTCTCTCTCTCCCCCACCAGAGGTAACCGATATCCTGTTTTTTGTTATAATTTTTAATAGCTTTTCCACCTACATATGCAACCTTAAGCCACATGATTTAGTGCTGTTTGTTTTGGAACTTTATATAAATGAAATCACAATGTGCGTATTCTTTTGTGACTTGTTTCTTTCTACACTATGTTTGTTCTATCCATGCTGTTATGTGTAACTGTGGTTCATTTATTTTCTTTGATGTACTGTTCACAATGTATTTATCCAGTCTCTTGTTAATGGACGTTGTGTTATTGCCAATTTTGGGCCAGCAATACTACTATGAGGATTCTTGTTTCCATTGCCTGGTGTATACATGCAAGAATATTTCCTGGGTGTATAGCTCGGAGTGGACCTGCAGTGTTTCTGACTTCCTTTGCTCTATATCCTTGTCAGTTTGGGTTCTTTTCCATGTAGATGCCAATACCTGAGACCACAGGATAAAGTACTGTGTAGTTATGTGGGAAACACAGAGATTTAAAACACAGTATCCTTCCCCCAAAAGTTAAATGTAGAGTTACCATATAGCCCAGCAAGCCCATGCCTAGGTATGGACCCAAGAGAACTGAAAACAGGTCCACACAAAAACTTGTACACCAGTGTTCGTAGCAGCATTATTCATAATAGCCAAAAGGTGGAGACAACCAAAATGTCCATCAACTGATGGATGAATATACCAAATGTGTTGTATCCATACCCTGAAATATTATTGAGCTATAGAAAGGAATGAAGTACTGACCCATGCTACAACATGAATGAGTCTTGAAATCATGATGCTACGTAAAAGAAGCCAGACACAGAAAACCACACACGAGTCCCCTTAAATGAAATGTCCAGAATTCAGAGATGGCAAGTAGATGAGAGGGTGCCAGGGACTGGGGGAAGGAAAAAATAGGCAGTGCCTGCTAAGGGCTGTGGGGTTCCTTTTTGAGGTGATGAAAATGTTCTGGAATCAGATAGTGGTGATGGTCTCATAAGTTTGTGAATATACCAAAAACACTGAACTGTATATTTTAAAAGGGCAAACTTTATGGTATATGAATATCTTTAAAATGTAAATAAAAACACATCCTTATCATTCATTTATTCAAAGCACATGTATTAAGTATCTAAGCCGTGCCAGACATTCCCCAGTGCATTGTGGGGAAGCAGTGCCCAATGAGTTAGCCGAGGCCCCTGCATTAGTCAGGACTGTCATCAGGGTCCTGGCAGGTAACAAATGACACATTTAAAAGGGGTCACTGAGGGAAGTTTAATGAAGGGACCATTTGCAGCATTGTGGGCAAGGCTGAGAGAAACCCTGGATGAGGCATAGCGGTGCATGCCAGGGGTGGTGACACATGGCAGCCATTACCCCAACCCCAACGCCGGGTCTGCAAGGGCAAGAGGAGAACGTGGTTACCAGAGCCAGGCAGGAGCTGTAGCAGACAGCAGGGACAGAGCCACCCTGGCTTTGTTGTCCTCTGCTCTTCAGTCTCCTGCTTGTGCCTCCCATTAAAGGACACAACTAGAAGCCAGGGAGGTTGGGAGCTTGCGCGATGGCTATGGATTCCGTGCCCAGGGGGTGCGAACTGCACATGTGTGAGCCAGGAGCCTACAGAGACCCCCAGGCAGCTGCCCCTGGCCCAGGCAGGAGGGGAGAAGGCTAGAGAGTGAATCCGGACAACCAAACAGCACATCTAGCTGTCCCGATCCTCCTCATGGAGTTTACATGTTGAGTGGGGACACAGAAAAATAACACAAGCGCAAGAATGTGATGAATAAACAGGCTGACAAG
Organism: Lepilemur ruficaudatus; assembly: GCA_963574885.1. Taxonomy (NCBI): domain Eukaryota; kingdom Metazoa; phylum Chordata; class Mammalia; order Primates; family Lepilemuridae; genus Lepilemur; species Lepilemur ruficaudatus. Next base: position 7,645 of record CAUYRT010012480.1, read on the forward strand.
CAGCGGGGACATCTTGGTGCGAGGGCGGGTGGCAGAGGCACTTTAGATCTGGTGCCCGGGAGGGTCTTTCCAAGGAGGGGGGTGCTGTTCAAGCTGGGACCCAAAGGACGTGTCCCTGGGTGACGAGGAAGCTTGGAGGAGAAACAGATTTGGGGGAGGAAACCAAGAGTCCCCCACTGGGACATATTAAAGATAGGACAGATGCAAACATAGAAAAATAACAACTCGGGGCTGAGTGAGAGCCGCTGGGGCTCACGGCAAGGGTGAGCCAGAGAGGATGGCTGTGGGCTGACACCCAGGGCCTGCCTCCCGGAAGCCGGGACGTGTGTGGACTGCGCCCTCCCTGGAGGTTACACCAAGTGCTGGCGCAGCATGCTGGCTCCAGGCCCGCTGCTCTTGGGGCTCCTTCCAGTGTTTATTGGGACCTCTGCCATGTCCCAGGTCCTCCTCTTATAAAAGCAAGAAGGGCCAGGGGAAGGGAGTGTTCACTTGAACACCAAATGTGACACAGCCTTAAATATGTAGGAGCTCTGATCTGGTAGCTGGGGTGGCCCCAGGGAGAAACATGGGCTTGCCAACCATGAAAGGTCCAAACTCTACTTAGTAAATCACAGAGGCCCATGATTAACACCGTGGTGCCCTGGAGCACCGAGAGAGAAAAGCAGGCCCAACATCCTGGCTGGAGCCAAGTCAAGAACGCAGGAGGGAGTGCTGCCACCCGCACATTGCTCCTCCTGCGGGGGGTCTTTGCAGCATCTCTGTCCCACCGCTGGCCAGAGCCCACCTTCGAGAAACTTCTAGCCTGTACGACCTGGCACATCACCATAATTTCTTACACCAAGGTCTCTCTCCTCCGGCTCCTTGCCCAGCCGGTTGCCCACAGACTGGAAAACAAAGGCTCACTGCCTTCCCCCGAGACCTGGGCTTAAGGGATGGGCCTTGGGCAGGCTGGGCGGATGCTCTGTTGATTTTTTTTTCCAAGTACAGAGAATGTGACAGCCAATTCCTGTTGGAAGTGGCTTTTGTTTTCTTTGGAGCATGAGACACTTTTCCTTTCTCGTGATTGTTTTAGTTCAGGTCATGTTTAGGATGGCGATGACTCGCTAGCCTATTTGCATGCCTGCCAGGACTGTGGTTTTTAACCTTTTGGGACACAAATCCTATAGCAACCCTGATAAAAATGACAGACTCTCTCTCTAGAATACACTCACATACACGCATGCACGCGCACATGCAAATACCCCAAATGAAACACTGAATTTCAATCCTAGCAGATTAAGAGCCCTCGGGTTAAGGAAGGTCAGTCCTTCCTACCCCTCCTCATACCTTCCCCCACCCACCCCAGCTTTCTTTTCAGTCTGGATCTTAAAATTCCCTTTCTTTAGTGCTTTGCGGGGGCCAGCATTTCTTGCCTGGCTCCTGCCGGAATTAATCCCATGTGTCCAGCCTGCGGAGGAGCAGGGGCCCTTGCTGGGTTCAGGCTGCACCCGATGGAAGGCTCCAGTCTAGGGGTTCTCCAATTTTTCAGCAGAATTTTCCAGTAGGGTTTGTAAAACCTCTGTCTCCTCCGTGCTTCTTTATTCTGTACGGAGGACGGGGCAGCAGGGGTCCCAGCAGACGGAAGAAGAGGTGGCACAGCTTTGGATGAGATTCTAGGAAGACAGGCGTTGTCTGGTTTTGTCAAATTCCAGAAGCAATTTGCTTTGCCAGAAATACCAAAAATAAAAGGACTGTCTAGACACTTACATATTAGAAGCTCTAATATGAAGGGAGAACTGATGCTGAAGGTCACTGATTTACGCTTCAATGGCGAGACAGAGGGGTGCGATTATTTCACAAACACATACTATGTGCCAGGCAGGGTTCTAGGCTCTGGAGGTAGCCGGAGAATAAGACACACAAGGCACCAGGTAATTTTAGGTAGTGACAAGAGCAAGGATGAACATAAAATAGGGTGAATCGATAGATGTGATGGTGGCAGGGATATGATCAGAGAGACGTCTCTAAGAAGGCAGGGTTGGAGAGCTCTAGGCAGAGGAAACAAAGGTTCTGGGGCTGGAACAAGTCGGCCCGCTCGAGGCACGGATTGGGGTTGGGGGTAGGAAATGAGATGGGAGAGGTAGGCGGGGGGCTAGCTCACTCTGGGCTTCACTGGCCACGGGAAGGAGTTGGGATTTTATTGCAAGTAGAACAGGAAGACCAAGCAGAATGTAGAGCCAGGGACTATATGATATGCATTTTTAGAAGTAGCCTCCATGGAAAGAAGTGTATTTGGGGAAAGCAAGAGTGAAAGTGGGCTCCCATGAGAAAGGCTGATGAGTGGTTCAGGTGAGTGGGGTCATGGTGCCTTGGACCTTTTTGGTGGCGCTACAGATAGAGAGAGGGTGGACCGTTTTCCAAGCAAACACACCTGGTGCAGACAAATCCCTTTGTAATACAATATCTTGCAAAATGCATGGTGGTTAAGACCCCATAGAAACTTTTGCTTAATATATTTTAGAAGGGCCAAGGCTACGGTGCTCTTCAAAGTTTCCTGTTCCTGCCCTTCCGGGAAAACAAAAATAAAAATTCAAATCCCCCTAAAGAGAAAGTTGCTTGGCTGATCTTGTCCCTGCAGAATGTTACTCTCCTCGGCAGGCAGGAGGAGGGCAGGAGGGTTGAGATGTATGGAGTGCCAACTGCATACCATGATCTCATCTAATCCCACAATAACCCTACAAAGCGCAAGTTATTAGCCTCCTTTTTTTTTTTTTTTTTTTTGGTTTTGTCTTTATTTTTTGAGATGAGGAAACTGGAGTTCAGCGAGGTTAGGTAAATTGCCCCAGGTCACATAGCTAACAAGTGACAGAGCTGGGATCCAAACCCACGTCTGTGTGAGTCCAGTTCTTTCCACATCGTCCCTGGCTGTGGGACCAGTTCAGCACACTGGGGAGACCTTAATAATCTCAGGGCTCCTGGAATTAAGCTACTCCTTGCATGAAGACTGGCCTCCTTTGGGGCTTTTTCAGACCATGGGGCTATGCTGAGTGCAATGACATTTAAGAGTAGCTTTTTAAGATTTTCCCTAATGGTCAAGATTGAATGATGCCAGAGAACCTAATGGAGAAACAGGCTCATTAACTACCAATAAATCAATTAGGGTGAACCTAGGCTAACTGTCTTGACTGCTTTGAAATGAGAGACTGATGGTGGCTACCAGTCGTATCATGGGTGAATACTCAGGGACCCAGACCCTTATGACAAAGAAGTGTATGCTGTACATCCTGCCCTTGTGGCTCTGCGGGACTCCGATGTTTCCAGCAAGTCCCCTGGCCCATCCCTCTAGCAGCCGTAGGACTGTGTGTATCACCCAGAGCAACCCAGAAGGGAGTAGGTCTCTCTGGTTCAACCTGACCTGACTGCCCAGGACTGTCTCAAAACAGCATTCCCGGCGACTGAGCGTAGGAAAAGCCAACCCATCAGGTGTCACCAACAGGCTCATCACGCCCAGGGTTATGACTGTGCCACTTTGTTCTTTCTGGTGTTTTTAGCTACCTGGTGGGTGTGTACCTACTACTAGACTGCAAGCTCCTTGGAGGGAGGAATGTGTCTCACTATTATTATTTTTATTATTTTTATATTTTTATTATTTTTATTTATTTTATTATTTTTCTCTCTTCTTACTATTATTTTTTGAGGTGCTTGAATGAATTAATTCAGATTGACTGACAGATATCGTCCATGTCCTCCAGGATTTGACATTTGGCAAGGGTGTGCTTGTCAAATATCATTGAACTCTGCATTTAAATGGGTGCGTTTTTTTGCATAGAAATTAGATCTCAATAAATTGGCAACATTCTAATTTTTCATTGAGATGCAATTCACATTCCATAAAATCTATCCATTTTAAGTGTACAGTTCAGTGATTTTTAGCATATTTACAGGGACACCATCTAATTCCACTAATTCCAGAACATTTTTATCACTTCAAAAAGAAACTCCATACTGTACCCATTAACAGTCACCCCTCATGCCCTGCGCCTGGCAGTCACTGATCTCTGTCTCTATGGATTTGCATGTTCCAGTCCAGTGAGGCCAGGAGAACAGGCTTTGTAGCTAGACCAGTGGCTGGTCCTCTCAGGAAGGTGACATGCCCACCCACCAGCTCAAACAATGGTCTGAACCTGAAGTTTCTCTATTGGTCCAAGTACTGGGTGGTGAATTCTAAGAGCATCAGAGACAACTGAGGGTGACTCACATCCTGTGTCCCTGCCTCCCTCCTACACCCACCCCATGCCCACCCAGTCCTCTGGAAATGCTCCTTGCTCATGTAACTCCGCTGCCTGTGGCAGACATGAGCAACGATGCACCCAGGGAAGGAGGGAGGAAGGGACTCTCCAAGGTCAATGTGGCAAACCCATCACAGAAACGCAAAGAAGTTAAGGAAGGTTTAGTAATGCGTCCAGCAAGGTGGGGGCTGGAAATGGGTTTGGAACTGAGGCTGGATGAGAGGAGTAAACAAAAGTGCTGTTACTGGCTGCCTGGAGAAGGAGAGAGGGACCTGTAGGTGACACATGTCCACGTCCCTCCCTCCTACAGCCAGGCTCCACCTAGTACTTTGGAAGAGCTCCTTATTCCCTTCATCTCTACTGTCTTGGAAATGAAGAAGGGAGAAACTGAGGAAGGGAGAGGGCCAGGAGGAACTGCCCCGGCCAGGTTGGGGAGGCATGTCCCGCCTCCCACACTTCCTCCGCCACCATGTGGATTAACCTAGACCCACTGACTCACTCCCCATGCCCCAACCCCAGCGCCTGGCAGTCACTGATCTCTTTCTGTCTCTATGGATTTGCATGTCCCAATCCAGCGAAGCCAGGAGAACAGGCTTTGTAGCTAGACCAGTGGCTGGTCCTCTCAGGGAGGGGACATGCCCACCCACCAGCTGAAACAATGGTCTGAACCTGAAATTTTTCTATTGGTCCAGGTACTGGGTGGTGAATTCTGCTGGCTCTGCCTTGGTCTGGAAATGATCTGATGCTGGGGGTTTAAAAGAGAGGTGGAGGTGTTCTCAGGAGAGGCCTGCACGGTAAGAGAAAAAAGTTCTGAGGCTTTCGAAGCCTTCTTTGTTCAGCCCATCAACAGGAAGGGAGGCGATGTCTAGACTCTGGTGATGTCTACAGAAAGAACAAATGCACACTGACATGGCAAGATGTCTAAGACACAGTGTCATTGGAAAAAAGCACAGTGCAGAGCACAGGTGTCTATGACCGTGTTTCTATAATAAAGATACTATGTGCGATTGTCTATAGCAGACTCAAGTGCGGAAGGATCCCCAAGTCTGTCAATAACCTTCAGGGAGAAGAATTTCACTGTCTACTATTAGATATATTTTTTAAACTACTGTACACTATTTGCGTAATTAAAAATATAAGATATAGTTTTAAATTTATTTTTTAATATGATTTTAAATAGGTAATGCATTCACATGGAAAATTCCCCTCCCATTCTTGTCTTCTTCTGCCAAGATACCCACTTTCCATGCCATAGGTAACTCATGTTCCTAATTACTTATGTATCCTTCTAGAATGTCTCTATGCATGTGTAAGCGAATTTGCTCAGAGATCCTTACTATGCCTCTATTGTACTCAAGCTCTAGGAAAGAAATTAGGATTCAAACCCAATAACCAGACACATGGGCTCTGAAGAATTAAACATATACACAGATGGCTCATAGGCATAAGGTACAAACCTTTTGGGGAGGCTTTTAAACATGATATACATGTAAAACAATAATTGATAAATGCTCATTATAAAAGAGTCAAGAAATGGAATAAAAAGAAAGTCACCAAATCTCTCCACCCCAAAATAACGATGACTCACATCAATTGAACATTATTCTGGACCGTGCTATCCAGTAGAAATTTCTGTAATGGTGGAATTGTTTTCTGTGCTGTCAGTGATGGTAACCAGTAGCTATGTATGCCTGTTGAGCCCTTGAAATGTGGCTAGTAAAATTGAGGAGCTTAATTTTCTAAAATTAGTTTTAAGTTAAATACACATAGCCACGTGTGGATAGTGCCTGCTGAAATGAACAGCACAGCTCTAGGCCTTATTCTGCGTGTATGTGTCAGTAGACGACGTCAAGAAAGCTGGGGAGAGAAGCCATTGTGGTACTGTCTCATAGTCTCATAGGTGTGATGACTCATTAACCTAGGAACTTCTAGCAATTATCCTAAAGAAATGGCTCTGGATTTGCTTAAAATCTAGCTCTGAGAGCGTTTATTAACACAAAAAAAACTGGAACATTGTAGGGAAATATTTACCAACATGGCAATAGGTTCACAGCTGTCTAGTAAGCAAAAGGTAGTTTACAGGCCGGGCGCAGTGGCTCACACCTGTAATCCTAGCACTCTGGGAGGCCGAGGCGGGTGGATTGCTCAAGGTCAGGAGTTCGAAACCAGCCTGAGCAAGAGCGAGACCCTGTCTCTACTAAAAACAGAAAGAAATTATACGGACAACTAAAAAAATTATATATATATATATACATATATATATATATATAAAATTAGCCGGGCATGGTGGCGCATGCCTGTAGTCCCAGCTACCTGGGAGGCTGAGGCAGGAGGATCGCTTGAGCCCAGGAGTTTGAGGTTGCTGTGAGCCAGGCTGACGCCACCGCACTCTAGCCCGGGCAACAGAGTGAGACTCTGTATCAAAAAAAAAAAAAAAAAAAAAAGGTAGTTTACAAAGCAGGATGATTTCCGTAAAATATAAATATAGATAGCCTGGAAAGATATATTTCAAACTGCTCAGCCCATAGCAGGTACCCGATAAAGGTTTGTTAAATAAACTAGTGAATGGTAGTAAGAGTTAGCACAGGGTGGTGAAATGGAGTGGTTTTATATTTTCTTCTGTACTGTTATTTATATTTTCTAGCTTTCTATGGCAAACACATGTTCCTTTGTAATAAGAAAAAGCATATGTTGAAAAAAAGCAGCACAGTGGTTGTGTCATAGTATTTCATGGCTAGCCAGCGGCCGAAGCCCAGAGTTTGCGACTACACACAAACAATTCCCAGAGCCAAAGAGAAAATAGTGCTGGATTGTCTCCTGTTCAGATTATCCCTGGCCGGGATAAACCCTCTCAGTGTGGCAATTCAGGGATGGATTTACGGAGGGAAAAACAAAGGGTATTAATGCCCCTTAACAAGATACAAAACATCATGAAAAATCTCCCCGATACACTGAGCTAGGGCATTGTCATCTTTGCTCCGGCAGGGCCTCCCTCCCCCACAGGGTCCCTGGCGACACCAGCAGGGACACCCTCCAGGACTCCCTGTCCAGCCAGCGTGTGGGAGAGAAGTCTCTGTCCCTTGGAGGAGGAAGCCTGGTTGTCCCCATGCTTTGGCTCTTCTTCAAAACCTGTCCTTGTTCAAAATTCTTAACTGAATCATTAAGTGTCTGCCTCAGATGTCCTTTCTTTTTATGTAGCCTTTGCCGTCGGCCTTCATGCTCAACTTTGGAGGTCACTGCATTATGTGAAATGATTATTGCCACCTCGCAGCTATTACTTTTGCGACTCAGTTCGTCTTAAACAGTTTTTGAGTACCGATGAGGTGCTGAGCATTGGTAGATACAGAAATGTAGAAAAAGGTATTTAACTAAGAGAAATGAAAACTTACGTCCACAAAAAGACTTGGATGAAACATGTGATTTGTTTATATTGTAGCCAGGGTCCCAGCGGGTAATTTGAGGAAAGTTTAATAACAGGAGTGTGCATAAGGTTGTATTTGGTATAGAGAAACCACAAAGGCTGCACCTAATGACTTTCTTCCAAATGGGGGGAGTAGAAAGAGTAGCAGAGCCAGGTGATCCAGGTCACCATCAAGAGTCACAGGTCGGCCAGGCTTGGTGGCTCACGCCTGTAATCCTAGCACTCTGGAAGGCCGAGGCAGGAGGATCACTCAAGGTCAGGAGTTCAACACCAGCCTGAACAAGAGTGAGAGCTCGTCTCTACTAAAAATAAAAATTAGCTGGACAACTAACAATATATAGAAAAAATTAGCCGGGCATGGTGGCGCCTGCCTGTAGTCCCAGCTACTCGGGAGGCCGAAGTGGGCGGATTGCTCGAGGTCAGGAGTTCGAAAGCAGCCTGAGCAAAAGCTAGACCCTGCTTCTACTAAAAATAGAAAGAAATTAATTGGCCAACTAAAAATATACAGAAAAAATTAGCCAGGCATGGTGGCGCATGCCTGTAGTCCCAGCTACTCGGGAGGCTGAGGCAGGAGGATTGCTTGAGCCCAGGAGTTTGAGGTTGCTGTGAG